>JAPYYW010001893.1:0-24602 GCA_030522545.1 Cremastinae sp. A BG-2022a | reverse complement strand
TATGACAAATTTCATTCAAATCCTTGCAAAAGTTTTTGCGTTATCGAGTAACAAACAAACAAACTTACTTTCACATTTATAATATTAGTTAGGATTATGAAGTCGATATCGTCGGGGAAATTTTTCAAGATGAATTCTTGGATTGCGCCCCATATAAGTAACATTTCTGTTATCAATACAGGACATTTTTTATTCGAATATTCTATTTTAAAAAAGACATAAAGCTCATAATCAATTCATCAGAATAGAGAGCGTATCATGCGAGATTATATGAAATATACGCATAGAAGAATCGCAAAATATCAATTCAAATATGTCAAAAAGGAAAAAGCGGTCGCGTTATTGCTCGTGTATTAAATTTAAGAAGGTTTCACTACGTAGAACTCTAGATATTTACTAAATATCTTGACTTCTGGTATAGTGAAACTTCTTGAAATGTTGCTCAGTTCTTTAAAAAAACAACAGAAGTTTTCTTTAATAAAAAAAAAATCCTAAGATTTTGATTTGTCTAATTTTCATACGTACGTAGCAAGTACAGGTCACCATGGTTGACTATGAACTGTGAGCATATTATTCTTCAATCAATTCGTAACAACTGTTCTTAGTAAACTTTTGCTGAAAAATCATATGGTACGGAGATAAATTGAGATTAAATTTTTTTATTTTACTGTATATACCGATAGAACTATACCTTAATTTCGCAAAAGCTTCAATATCCCGTTATGTAACAGGTATACATATATAGCGTGTGCATATAAATATTTAGAAGCAAATAATATTATTTAAACTAATTATTGTTTCTCCGGGATGTTTGTGTATTCAATGGTAACTTTCTGGAAGGGAGACACGGGGGCCCTTGTTTGACAGGATGGGAACAGCGTCTGGCTCTGATTGCGCGAGCGAGAAATACGAGTGGAGGGCGAACAAGTCTGATGACAAGAAAGGAGCCGCTCGCGGAGAACATTTGCTCTCCGTCTCTCTGCGGCGTCGTCGCTTCTCTTTTGACGCTCCCTCGATCCAACTCCCTCGCACTTATTTGTCGAGAGACCAGGGGTCGCGAACTCCGAACTCGCACAATTAATTCAAAGCCAGGTACATTTCGAGACAATGCGAAGCTCCGGAGCTCGAGGGAGACGCGGATTGCGAGGCAACGCCGCTCCGGAGTGACGTCCGGACCTCCGAAAGCTTCCTCCGTCGCTCTCGTCTCACCGACAATGGAAGCTGCTTGCCGCGAATTGTATCATGCCCAGGATAAACCCCGGTACACATTCGCCCTCACAAAGCACCGAATTCCACGCACCTGTATTCGAAACCCCGCTTCCCTTACATCCGTTCACTCGTCCTCCTCTAATCAACGATCCATGCATATTGATGAAGCCCCGACGAGAGTATACGCGCATTCGTCAATTTTTTTTTCTTTTTTTACGATTATTGATTGAACTATTTTTTATTATTATTATTATCATCATTATTCAACCCTTATTTTCGCGTAATATATAATTCTTTTGCGTAAAAACTTTATTTTTATTCGTAAAAAAATGATTAAACATGAAAAAGCAAAGTTATAACAAAATTTTACGTAAGCAATAATGCAGGAGCATGGAAAAATTTGTCATAACCCTCGACAGCTTTTATTAAAATTTTTACGTAACTGACGAAAATTCCTATATTGGACTAAAATGACATAACAATATTTAAATTTTCATTCGCGCAAAAGTCTTGGAACAAAAATAATAAAACATTTTGCATTAGTCGAGGACGAAATGAAATTCTCGTCACAATCACGGGTGGTTGACAGCCGTTTACCACGCAGTCAGTGCATTTAATAAATTTCAATTTATAATAATAATAATAATGAGAGTAATAATTAAAAATGGGAAAAAGGACACGAGAATGCCTAGAGAAAGATGGAAGACAGGCAATCACGTTTAACCGTTGAAAATGTTGACCCCATGCCAAATTAGTCCTTTCATAACTTCTTCATTGCGTTTCAGATGCGAGGGTGGCTGGCTTCAATTGGATAACGGAGTACGCATTTGCGGTCCGAACGAGCGTTTCACTCGGCCTCTTGTTCTCTTCTCCGACAAACCCGAAGCAATACTGAAAATGCAGTGAGTATATATATATATATAAGCTGGTTGACAATCATTATTTATTATTTTTTGTCTACCAGAGATGAAGCGTTTTTAAATCAAATATGAGAAAAACGGAGAGTCGAACTTTGTCCATTACGCGCGTAACGGTGAGATGAGTAAACTCGAAAATGTGCTCTCTGAAAAAAAGAGAGATATGCCGGTCGCGCATCGATGAAATTAAATTCCTGGGATCCGCGTAATAAAAAATGTTCACGTAATAAAAAATAAACTCGTTAATTACCGGATCAAAAAAAATTTACATTTTTTACGTCTTCTATTAGTAATGATCTACCAAATTTTAATATTCGAATGGTGTCCATTGGATAGAATTCGTTGTAGAATTGTAACAATCGAAGTTCCAAACAGCATCAGTCTTATGAGTTTGTAAAATCTATAAAAAAACACTCAAATTTCCAATTTATTTACTAAAAAACGAGATAGAGTAAATTTCGATAAAATATTGAATCAAATTTTTCATCGAGTATTCGTCTCCAAAAAATGAAATTTTCATTAAACAGTATAGAATTCGTCTTAACTACGAAAAAAGAGCTAAAATTTCAAAGTTTTCTACTAAACAAACGATACAATAAATTTCGATAAAACATTGAATCAAATATTTCAATAAGTATTCGCCTGCAAAAAAATGAAATTTCCATCGAGCAGAATAGAATCTGTCTTAATCATGAAACTTGAATATATCGCGGACCTGAAATTTTTTCGAATTTTTATCTGGAGCTGAGCTCCAGATAAAAATTCTAATTGACTGGAGATGAATAAGGGTGCGAGACGGAGGTTAATACGAGAGTTTCGTTGGATCGGAAGGTCATCGGCCTCGTAATGCTTCGTTACGACTCTCATGAAATATTTATAGACGCGGGAGCGAGGGCCCGCGAGGTACAACCTCGTAGTCGTCGACGTCCTCGTCGTCGCAGTCGTCCTCGTCGCGGTTGTCCTCGTGGTCCTCGCCCGACCACCGATGCCACCGAGACCGTAAACCGCCGGGCGCGTACACGTCCCTCTCCAACACGAAAATCGAGCTACATCGCAAAGCCATGGTCCTCATCCCCCCGCTGGTGCATCTATCGATGTTCCGTTATATCTCTCTCTCTCTTTCTCTCTCTCTCTCTCCGTCTATTCCACTCAACTGCATATCCATACACGCGCGCGCACAATAGACACGTACGCAGGAGACTCGCAGGGAGATAGTCGTTGCAGCCGCGCTCGTATCCGTCGCCCTGTCGATAACGTAACTCTATTTCATACTTCCGGTTCGACAAAACGAGAAACAAAAAAGCCGGAATCTGCATCTCGATTGTCTTCTCTCATTCCTGCGATCGATCGACCGAATATTTTTGTGAAATTGAGGAAAAACCGTCGGACGATATAAACAAGGGCACTCGCGCTTATTCGTTTTCTCCATCTTTATATATGCGTCGGGGGGACGCTTCGCGAATGTTCCGGCTCGGTCTATGCTCCCTCGCCGTATCGACTTCCCCGCGAGAGTCAGCGTCGAGACCCTACGTGACGTTACCTCGGACTTTCAAATGAATCCCGCTCGCTTCCCGTCTGCGTCAACAATAACGTCGAACGCTCTCGAGAGCACTCTCGCACTGCGACGCGGCTCTTCCCCGAGTTTCGATCACCCTTCAGCGTCTTTATCGCGCTCCGACTTTTATTTTTTCTTCCCTGCGTAAGTGCATCATCGCCCCTTCGTATACTCGTCGAAAGTTCCGCGCGCGATCCTCTCTGAATTTATTGTCCCTTTTAATAATGGGGAAAAGATAGTGATCCTCGACGGTAATTTATATATTCATGCAACTTGGCTGAAATATTATGATTCACTGATAATTTCGACTTTACAATACAATTTTATGGCTTATTGTAACACGAGTTTACAAAAACGAGTGCAACTTTGACGCTCGAAAGCGAATGCATTAAAAAGATTTAAAAAAAAGGGCAAAATCTGGGAATAAAATTCGAAATTTCTTATGTTCAATCACACAATTAATCCATGCAATCACTAGAGAATGCAATTATATGCATTTTGAATATAATATTCCTAGGAACGTGATTAATGACATCGACAAAAAATATGGGGTCACCGAATATACAAGTCATATTTATCGAGTCAATCGACAGTTCGTGTGATTAACCCCTTTTGTATTCGTGCAAAGCAGCTTCAAATTTTTATAACCATAAATTATTTGAAAACATTATTCTTCATAAAAACAGGATTGAATCTCGTATGAAAAAAAGAAATGAATAAAATAGAGATATCTATTATTTTTGGTGTCAATTTGAACATTTTTAATATATGGACTACTCTGAATTATGTTTTTAATAATGTGTTAAAAAAAAGGGATGAGAAATTTCGACGGTAAAACGTGAATTCAAATTTTCTGGGGTCCAAAAAGACCCCACGCGCCCGTCCGAGGGTTAATTTTACGCACAATAGAGTGTTTACGTTGCGGTGTTAATTATTTATACTGATCAAACACAGCATATAAAACCACATCTATTAACACCATGCTATTCTACACCAAACGGTGGCAATTATATACATATAGACCAAGAATGGTGTTAAATTAACATCATTTTAACAGCACATTTTTTACAGTGTACAATATTTTTATTAAAAATTATTCAAAAAGTTTATTTTCAGCGAAAAAAAGATTGACATTGACATTTGATTTTAAAAGCCGATAATATTAGCACCCCTCAGCAGAAAATAAAATAAAAATTGCTCAAAATCTCTGGTCATTGAAACAGAAATATTTTCCTTTTCTTGACAGTCCATTTTTCAGGTTATATAAAAAAAGTATACTATAGAGTACAAAATGGACATTTTCGTCCGTCTTTTTATTCTTCCATCAGGTCGGAAAAGTGAACGATAAAGTAGAATGTCTGGAAATCGGGAGCTTTACGAATGTCGCGCCCGGTGCGCTCACGAAAATAGAACTTTCCGAGGGTAACAAAAAAAATCATAGAATTCCCGTACGATTTCCAGTCGAAGCATCGGCGATAGGCTCTTTATTAATCCGGAGCATTATATCAAAACGGGCAGCGCGGTATCGGATAAAAATGGTTACTCGGAGCGAAAGTCGCGGGGGTCGCGGAATAGCCGCTTATTATTGCGCGCGTCTATGTACGAGCACGTGTGTGTACACGCGTGAACACGCTAAAAGCATGTACACGCTGAAAAAATAGAAAAAAAACAGGAAGCAGGGTATAGAGCGAGTAGAAAAAATATACTCAATTTTTCATCGTGCTCTTGTGAAACGGTTTTACGAAAATGACCGAGATAAAGTTTTTATGGCGGCTCGCTCTTGGCGCAGAAAAAATGAAAGAGAGGGAAAAAAAACAAGGCCGGAAAAAGCTGTTCGCATGCACGCGTGCACACAGATATCACATCGATCGTGATTGATAGTTTGAAACTCTGGTCCTTGCTCTTGCCTCCTGTCTGCCTCCGTTCGTTACGGGGAAACCCGCCGTGGGAGCGACCCGCCCATCGCACAAGCGCCACCCGTCGGCGTATACTATCGATTTCTTCAGTTCGCTCATTCTACTCTGTGCGTGTATGCGCGCGCGTGCATGTGTAAGACAGAGATATAGACGCACAGAGCTTTACCTTTCTCGCTCTCTGTCGCGCTCATATATACGCACACACTTTCTTCCTCATCCTTATTGCATTCTCGAGGTGCACGAAAAATATCAAGCTCCGGTGTGCTAAATTGACTCGTGCTCCGAAATTCGGGCCGTGTTACTTGAGACAACAAAAATTTACTTTTTCCGCCGAAGAGATCCTTATTTCGTCTTATTCTTACTCCCGATACGTCGATTCGGCTCCGTTTTAAATAGTCCTGTCCTTAAAGTAGTTTTATCATTTTCTTAAGAATTCATTGAAAATTTGCACAAACCTTCTTTGTTATGGCATACGTGCGCGTATCAAATTTTAAGAGGATTCACCACGTACAAATCGAGATATTTATTGTTAAAAATGCCAATTTTTAGTGCTCTCTCATAAGAGCCCGTGTTAAATCTTGTCATTTCCAATCCTAAATATCTTGAAATCTAGATGGTAAACCTTCTTAAAATTTAGCATAGCTCTTTATTATGCTTCAAAGAAGCTTTCCTTAGTTTTTGAAAAAATTGGTAAGATTTTTTTTTTCGTAATTTTCATATGTATATATCAAACACAGATGACTTTCGATAACCTTGAATTTTGAATATGTTGTTTTTGAAACAATTTGCAACAACTTTTCTTTAAAAACTTAAGCTCAAAAATTACTTGGTAAGGAGATAAATTGAAATAAAAACTTTTGATTTGACTGTACCGATAGAAATACCTTAAGTTGACATTTTTCAAGATCACAAATTGAATTTCTTTTTAGAATTGATGAAACTGCGCAATAAACAATTGTTATTGACTATATTTAAATGATAAATTTCATTTTTAAATATGCAATTTTTTAAAGAGACTCTACACAATTATTTGTTCTAATTGAAAAAATGACAAATCAATTTTTAACGAAGCTCGAATTTATGAACTTTATACCAAAAAATTAAGCAACTCCCTATACGTTGGTTTAGCTCCGTTTTAGATCGTCCTGTCCTTAGGTTAAAAAACCTCAAATTGAAATTTATCCTGAAATCCATGAAACGGATGGGCGATAAAAAATTGTTACTGACTATTTGGATGATAAATCTCATTTTTAAATATATGCCATTTTTTAAAGAGACTCTACATATTAATTTGTTCCAATTGAAAAAATAATTCAAATAATAGAGTATAATACATGAATGACATGTCAGTTTCTTGAAAACACTAACGAAGCTCGAATTTGTAAAGTTTTCACAAAAAATCGAAGCAACTAATTATTAAAAATCTTCGAAATTAGGTCAATAATAATTATCGAAAAATGATTATCTTGTTTCGAAAGCTGTCGATTGAAGTTGTATGTGCTCCAATCATGGAAGTGCCTGAAATAAATCGATTTTCCAGTGAAAAACATAAAAAGTTGTTGTAAGAAAAATAGAGGGCGTTATAAAAAGTGGTGAATAAAAAATGGAGGTAGGTCGAGTGACGTTCGGAGCCTCGCAGGAGCTTGAATTCGTGATAATCACTCCTCGCAAGCACACCGAGCGGGGAATGCACTGTAGATACGTACTCTTGAATGCTAAGTACGATATATACGTATACAAGGTATTTATATATTTATATCGAGCGGTTGATGGGGCCGAGGAAGCCGTGCAAGCGCCCAAGAGCAGAGTCAACGAGTACTGCTTCCTCTCTTTCGCTCTCTCTCTCTCTCTCTCTTCACCCATAGTCCTGCGGTGGAATTCAACTTCCGAGAGACTATAAATATTTAGATAGGAAAGCTCGGGATATCTATAGACACCCGGGCCGAGAATTCTGCCTCCTCTCTTCTGCCTTTTGGCTTTCGGGTCAAGCATCCAAGGCGCCTTGAAAATTCCGTGAAACCTCTGACCGTTTTGCCGCTACACATCTTTCCGGTACTCTTTTGAAACGCGCTATCAAAATCTCACACACACACGCCACTTGGACTCGATGCACCTGCGTTCTAGTCACGTGCTTCGGCTCTATAGGCTAATCATTTTCTTTCAATCATCCGTCACTGTCTTATACTTTTCTTGTTTTTGTTTTTCTGTTTGCTTTTTTTCACTTATTTTACTATTGGAAAATGAGCAAACTCGGGGATTCAAACTTTTTACGTACAACTTTGTTTTTCGTTTTTTTTTTAAATAACAAGAGACAAATACTTTTTTACTGTAATTAACGCTAACGAGTTGACGCACTATTATTCGATATCAAGAAGTTTGTCGGTGGAAAAAAAGGCTCGAGTTTGTCGCGCCTATAGCTGCTTTTTCCATCGCGAAAAAGCTCTCCGAATTCCCGGAGCGAGATGCAAACTTTATTCGAAACAAGATCGAAGCGAAAAGTTATTCCCGCTACCGAGGGTGCCAGCAATTTTATTATAGACAACTGATTCGGTCTCTCGTTTCTGCCCCGTCAACATTTTACACCCCGGCTGTATATATACGCGAGGTCGCGCGAAAAATCATTTTCCTCCGGTGAATTTATCGGGGAAAGCTTTCCCGTCGATATTCGAAGCGCGAACGCGAGTGAGAGTGGGAGCCTTCATTCCACGATCGCAGTTAACCGATGATAAAAAATGAGACGTCCACAGCGTCGGACGAAATGAAAGTTTATCACTTGAGAGAACCTTCGACGAGGTGCATTTTTCCATTTTTTTTTGTTTTCAAAGAACGTTTATTAGCTGAACGGGATTAATTCGAGAAACGCGCGCGAGACTTATTTAAGATATGCCCTGCTCTGCCGAAAATGAAGGATTTCCGCGAAAGTTTGAGAGATCCGGACAGAAGTCACAATTCAAATTGTTACGGGAAAGCGTCGTTTCTCTCAGTCGTCGTCATAGTTGTCGTCGTAGGTGTCCTCGCAGAATCCAATTTCCGTGAGCCCAGACGGACTGGAGCACGTGCGAAGCGAGTCGAGAGCCCGTGTTTGCACGACGATCAAAAAGCTCGCGCATATTTTCGCCGATAATTCTTTCTTTCGCCTCTGTGACACTGAGAAATGGAACAAGAGAGAATAAGCGCGGGTTCTCGCGCTATATGGAGGTCGGATGGAAAAACTCTTTTTCCCGTTCCCAGTGAGACGTCACCGAAATTTAACTCGAGTGACTCCTGGAATAGCAACCGGACGATAGAGAGGTTGAGAAAAATGTGATATAAAACTCCCGTATTGAAACGAATACCTGAAAGCGGGGCTGATCGGATATCGTCGAAATTCGAAACAAGAGATAGAATCGAAGCGAGGGCTGATGATTCGATGGGGTAAAAGCACACACACGGGGAGCATATGTGTGGAGAACCCTTTTCATTTTCTATGAACTTCTTTTTGGCTTATCGACACTCTGTCAAACGCTTTACACGACCTCTCGCGCCGCGAAAGAGAAAAATATAGGGAAGAGAGACAAAAAATGAAGCGTCAGAGTTGGCATGGCCCACTTATACGAAGGAAATTCCCCCATCGGATGATAAATAAGAGTTCCGGTGGCTTTTTTCTTTATTTGGTGCGCGGCGAGATTGTCCTCGTCGAGCGTGCACGTCGTCCCGGAGCGAAAAAGCGAGGAGCACGCTCGCTGAAATATCAGCTGGAAAAAGATGTTTTCCTCCGATACGCAGCGGCACGAGAAAATCAGTTGGAGGGATGAAGACGCGTTCGAGCTGCACAACCCTTCCGGCTGTACACATACATAAATATAGGTGTACGCTTTTATTTCCAAGGCAACGTGTGGGAGTCTCGGAGATCCCGAAAGCTCACGAACAACGTCAACCAACAAAATATTTCTCATAAATATTTCGACGAGAGGAACGTCTTCGTCTCTTGACTCCCTCTGCTGATGCTGCTGCCTCTGCTCTCCCGCATTTTATCTCTCAATTCTCGTAGTTTTTGTACTTTTTCTCTTCCGCCGGATGGAAATGTCGATTCTCACGGATCATTCGACTCTTCGGACTCTGCTGAAATCAATTCCTTCCGAGTTTAACTTATTTCTCCTCCGATCCGGGCGACGAAAAATCATTCACCTGTGAAAAAGAGAATATTAAATTCTTTTCTCGCTATATCGCTCTAAATATTTTTCCACTTCTCTTTCAGGGTCAACGAGCACACGGAGAGGTCGCAGTTTCTCGCGTACTTCAACTTTCCCGCAAAATCGGACCATGCGGTCGGCTCGCCCGTCAAGAATGGACAGCCTGTCAATAATACCGGTAAGTTTTAATCGCTTTTTGTTCACAAGGACTAATTTCACACCAACCACCGACTATAATTGTACCAAAGTTTGACTATTTTTACAAGCTCCATATTGTTTGACATTTATTCGAATCGATTTTTCACCCTACAATTCACACCGAAAATACAAATTTTATTCATCAAAACTTGAATTATTTTGTTAAATACGTCAAACAGAATATTTATATAATTTTAAGAATACAAATACAGTTTTATTGTTTATACCATCTATGGCTTGGATTTCAACAATATTATTTAATTCTAATATCGACAAAAGATTTAATGTTTCAGTTAAATTTTATATATATTTTGTTTGTCGAATTTCAAAAAAATAATGCAAGCTTTAAACAAACGTTAACATTAAGTAGAAAAAGTCTGTTACATATTAGGACTTACTCGGGACGGAAGACAAATGAAGGTGTAAAATAGAAATGAAAAAAAAAAAGAAAAATGTCTTAATACGATTGGTAAAATAAAAGGTGTGATATGATGAAACAGGGAGATATATATAAGAGAGCGGGAGCTCGGCCGACTCGAGTGCGCGTCCTTGCGAATTTCCTTGGGCAAGCAAAGGACGTAATTCCGGCTTGGTTAGAATGAAAATTATGCGAGGTTAAGTGGAGGACAGTCTGGGGGCTTAACCGAATAAGGATTGCCGGTTCTGCTGTTGCCCGAGAGTCACTCGAGCCAGAACCATTTAGCTCTCGACGAGCGCGGTCCTGGCTTTTGGCCCCTTCGGGTTTTCTCCACTTGCGTGAGCTTTTCCCTCTGCGCGTTAATACCGAAACGCGCGGCGCTGCGACATTACGATCTCGCCTGACCCTTCCTTGTATAACTCGTTAAGTGCAAAAACACACAAGCAGCATCGTACAAATTGTCGTCCCACCTGCGCATCACTTTTCAATTATCCGGAATCCGCGCGAGAGCGTCGCTCACGACGAAAGTATAAATTCTTCATCAATTTTTTCATTAACCGTCTCAATTTCCAGCGAGCCGGGAATCCGTCGTCACGTGTTTAATAATCGTGGAGAATATACAGAGAGTCGATCGAACCCGTACACAAAATCCATCGCACCGATCCCGCGTAATTACAATCTACATATTTCTTTTTCCCTGATGAATTTTCATCGATCGCAACCGCGCCGAGGCTCTCGCATTTTCGTCACCGGCGGGATTCTCTGGCACGGGATCGCGACACCGGGGATACCAAGACTTATGAACACACGTTAAATCGCAATGAATTTATGATCTGGCTGGTAGCCCTCGAAACGCGCGCGCGCGCGTTCTCGGTAATTAATTTCGCTCCGATCGGGCCAGCAGCAGCCTGCGCGTCGCTCCCGTTCCGCGAATTTCGTCCGTCGATCCAAGAACCGGAAGCTATCGATGAGAGCGACCGAGCGCCGCCGCCGCCGCTCCTCCCCTCGCGGCGTCCAAAGCCCGGGCGAACGAGAATTCGCGAGCCGGAAAAGAGTGAGCCAGCGCGAATACCGGAAGATCTCCAACTTTGGCCAATATAATAGCGAGAGAAGTCTTCCTCGTAACTTTTCCGCGCGCGGAGATAGCATGGAACGCTGCGCCATGCATCTTCGCTAACAGCGCGTCGTCATCGCTTATTCACGGCCTGAAAGAGAAAGAGAGCGGGAGATTTTGCTTCCGTTATTTCCTCCACTTTTTGGCTCGCTCTCGGCGCGCTCTCCCCGCTCATCCTCGCCCTTTCATCCTGCTCCCATATTGGCACGGGTTTCGACTCACCATCCTCGACTGATAAAAATTCAACCTCCCCGAAGACACCGAAAGTCGTTTTAACTTTATATTCTTTTTACTCGGCCGCGATTGGAAATCCAAAAAGAAATGTAGGCGAAATTAAATCCGTTCGTCAGGTTATTACCACGCACACTCTCACGCATTGATCTACTTTCTCCATCGTTTTTCGTGCAGAAAAATTTTACTTACGCTCAATGTTTATAACAGTTTAATTTACTGATATATAATTACTCGTTCAATTGGTTTGATCCGCATGTTTTTTTGTGCAAATATCATGAAAAAGAATTTACAAGAGTCAATTTTTTTCAAAAATGGAGAAATCTTTGTCATTTTTATTGAATAGTGTATATATAGGAAATAAAAAGAATAAATTGTGCGCTTGTTACAGATTGCGATTGGGTGTACGAAGATTGTACTCATGGCCAATGCGTTCTGGCGAGTCCTGGCTATCCGGGCATTTATCCACCGAACACGCGATGCCGATACTTCATCAGGTCAGAAACATCGAGCGTCTCGATCACGATCACCTTCGTCTCGATTCTTCTCGTCGACGAGTGAGTCCCCTTTTTTATTCTATTCTATTCTTGACTGAATAATCAAAAAAAAATTCATTGGTTGTTGCACTTGCATCGAGAAGTGCCTCATGAATTTTCGACGCAAGCGATTGTGTACTTTGGCTCAATGAATTTCATTGGAGCATCGGCGGGAGCTTGAATGCACGTGCAAATTTGATGGAGACAAGAAAGCCGGTGTGGAACACAAGACAATAACTCATTGCAACGTCCTCGACACGAGATAAATGAAAAAAAAAGTTCCCTCTATAATTAAAACATTTAAAATGAAAATCATCTCCACTATCAGGTTTTATAACGAAAAAATTGTTGCAAATCAGTGAATTTCGTGATAAGTAAGATTTACTATATATATTCGCTCCGGCGGTGTTATTTGCGTCCCGCGACAAATTACTTCACGAACGTCTGTATTTTCTTTTATTTTTCTCGAATTGCAACCGCCACCTCTCTCATTTCTTTTATTTCCTGTATATTCCGTTATTTGTATATTCGGTTACAGCGACGAGAGGTTACGTACTCGTTTCCTTTGCCCGACGTAAGGTTTTCTCGTCTCGCGTTACATCGGAGCTCTTGAGACGAGAAATACGAGTATGAGAAAGCGATTTTCCCCCGCGCATCGCCGGCTTTCTTTCTTCATCACCCTCTCCTAGGAGCTGATGCTCATCGCTCCTCGTTTGTCCTGCTCGTTTTCGCGAGCACACGATTCTCGCCCCCGGAATTTAATAAGAGGGACATAAAGCCTCCGCTGGTGTATATGCACGCTCTCGTGAGCGTGTAAAGCTTCATTCACCGACGAGCGGCTCTTCGCTGAACGATCCTCGCGCTCATTTATGCCCACCCTTCCCGAGCACACCGCGCCTTTCAACTATACATGTTTTTCTGCCCGATATAAAAAGAAGGAAACGGCCAGGAGCGACACGACGCGAAACGAGCATAATACCTTTCCCTCGGCACGTACCGGGAAACGAGGAATTTCGATTATTTCGTCACAACACGATACGAAAGGTCTGCAGTCCGATCGAGCTTGTTTTCCTTATTTTTCGAAAGCCTGGAAAAATCGTGATGTGTTTATTGTAATGAAAATTGGGTGAAAAATTGAAAAAGTCATGACGGGGGGGTGTCCGGAACGACGGAGAGAGGATCAGAGGAGCGAGTATATACTTTTCGTCCTCGAGAGTCTCTTTGAAGGAAAAGCTCTTCGCCCTCTTCTTCTTTTTTTTTCCTTTTTAGTTTTTTTTTTCGGGAGTTCTCGAGGGTCTGTGTTCGAGCTGCGAGCAATCTTAGCCGAGGGATCGAATGGCCGACGTTGGCCTTGATGGTTACCGCGCGGAGACTTTCACGAGGTCGCCCTCTTTATTCCGTCGGAGCTTTCCGTTGTGGGCCGCGTCACCATAAATCCACCGAGTCGCTCCGGTTACTCGGGGCTTTCCACGAGCCTTGCCCAACAAAGGAATCTCATCCGACTTGACGGGAAATTCCGAAGCGAGCATCCGGTACGGTTTCGATATATGTTTCTCTCTCCTTCCGATACGCTCTCCGTCCCTCCCTCCTCCGCTTTTTTCTCATCCCGAGCGACAAAGTACCCGTCGACGAAGCGCGTTCATCGAATCGAGCGAATTTGATGACGAGACTCCCTCGGCCCCCCCGCTTCGGAAAAATCCTCGTCTGACCAAATCAGACTTGTACTACTTGCCCCCGTATTACCAATGCCATTTACCGAGATTGCTTTGAGCTCTGCTGCGGAACACACGGCGAGTCCAGCGACTGAGAGTGTGCATACCCGGCAACTTTTTCCCCCACCCCTCTCTTTCCCTTTTTTTCTTACTCCGCATTTTATTGCATTTTTTTTCCTTCCTTCCCAAAGGAATGAAATCGGAGGAGCATTCGACCTAACGACCGCGGAATCATTTCTCGCTCATCGTTTTGCCTCGCCCGCGTGATCTCGCTTCTCGGTCGCCCGGATAAGCCGCGGAGAGACGTTTTAATTATTCCCAGATCGATCTTCGGGTTTCAATCAGCGGCTCGGGCTCGAAAAAATTTAAGGGACGCGCGCGGGAAAAAGCGGCCTCGCGCTGCCTCCGAGTAGTTACGGCGATCTTGCGCCGGACTCTCCGCTCGTATATGTAGCACATAATGCCCTTATATTCCCACTCGACAAGCAGGCAGAAGCGAGCCATTAATCCGCTCGTGCTGGTGTCAGCCGGCAAGAGATAAGTGCACCCAACGGAAGATATATATCTCCATTTTCGAGGGAGATTGGACGTACTCGTTAAAAGCCGAGTTACCATACCGAAGCTTTTCGGGGCGTTACGTATGGTTACTCTCGCTCGCTAATCTACAAACTCGCGCCAACTTGAACGGGCGATAAATTCTCGTAGCGCGTGTCCCTCCCTCGCGTACAGCCTCTTCGAGGCTCCAACCTTTTTTCCCTCCTCGTCACGTACCATCGAATCCTCCCGTACGAAAATTCAACGTCGAAGAATTCAAATAGATTCCACTTCTTATTATACAATCAAGCAATTTTCTTCGTGCTCGCACATATGTACATATATACTATATGTATGTGAAAAAAAAATATATATAAGTATATATCTATATGTAGTTTGAAATTAGATCGCAACTATGATTCCCGAAAGTAAACTCGGCCGCAACGAGATTCCTATCCGAGCGAGTAATCCACGACTCTTTTGACTTTAAAAGGAGATTACTTTTGGTGCACCGAGCCCCACTGGATCTTCTCTCTCTCGCTCTCTTCTCGCTCACCTCCATATCCAGCGCCGGACGAAACGGCGCGAGAGAGTTCTCTCGCTCTGGCGAAAAACGCGTGTTTCGAGGAATTTATATCCGGACCGCATGCCAAAAATCTCGAGGGAAAATCTAAATGAGACTTTCCTACGTATCTTGTCTGACAACGCACTCTAGAATGGTTTTTACTCCTCGAAAAATCATCTTCCACCTCGCGCGGAATTTAAATCATTTTCGTTTCTAGATCGCTCTTGTTAAACAATAATGCAATAGTTAGCGCGCTTTTGGCTGAATTTATTCAATAATAACGGTAAAATAAAGCTCGTTCGGTAAAACAAAGATTCATTAAAGTTTTTCAAGGTAATATACATATAAGTAGAGTTCTTATATTATTAAATGTAAAATATTGATGACAGCGATCATTCTTAATACCTAAAATATCAAGACTTCTTTTGAGAATTGAATTTTAAAAATCGTGAAAAATTTTCAACTTGACTTGAAAGACGTTCCTAAGAATGTGTCTTATATTTGCGGTCAAGCGCCATTAAAAACTAATTGCATTTACGATAAATAATAAAAATCACTAAAGAAAATAAGAAAATCTATACATTATAAACAGAATCGTAAATAATTTTCACAAGTAATTATAATATCAGAAAGTAATGACATATATTTTGAAATAATTGTAAATTTGATTATATAAAAATAATTTCTATAGCTTATATTAAAAATTATCAAATTTCTTTAAACCGTTAAGAAAGTACATAAAAAAGATAAGAATTTTTCGTATAAAATTCTCTCTCGTGTATAAAAAAAAGGTTCCGTAAAGGGTATACTTACAGAAAAAAATGGATTTTGCACCCATTTTACATAGGGATAAATCCTATGTTAACATTGGAGTAAATCCTATGTTAAGATAGGAATAATACCTATGTGAAAAATAGGAATAATACCCATTTTTTATAGGATATGTACCTATAAAAATGGGCATTATTCCCATTTTCGCATAGAAACAATTCCAATGTTAACATAGAATTTTTACTCCAATGGTAACATAGGATTTATCCCTATGTAAAAATAGGTGCAAAACCCATTTTTTCTCTACGTACATATATGGTCAATTTACCGTTAAATTTCCTGTACAATTGTAAATATAATGGAACAAGAAAATATACGTTTAAGTTTTGTGTGTGTGTGTAGACTCTTATCCTGTAAGCAGGTAAAATCTTATCGGAGAAACTCGCTCGGTCTTCGTCGGCTGCTTTACCTTCTCGGTCTCATTCTCGAGGCTGCGAAGCCAAAACTTTCTAATGAACTGTTGTGACAAGCGCATAATGGGTCCGCCCGCCTTCGGTGAGGGCGCGTAACGCGCCGACGAAACTTTCCGCTTCGGGAGCGACCATAAGAAACCACTAGCAGCAAACCAGTATAACCGCGCGTTTCTCACCCCTCGGCGCGCGTTTTCCCGCAGTGTCGTGCCGACAATACAAACTCGTTAATTCTCCGCCAGGCGAGAGTAAAAAGTCATCTATCGCGCGACGAGTGATAGCTCTCGCTGTCGTTGGAGAGCCCGCTCCAGTTTTTTCGCCCGTACCTTCGTTTCAATTACGAGAATGTCCCTCGCTCCAATATTGGTCAAAAAGATAGGCAAACTGACAAAATCTACGGGAACTTTTTGTTTAACAAAAAAAAAATACGAGAACGAGAAAGAAAGATAAAAAAGAGGAAAAGAAATTTCATGTTTAAATGAAAAATATATATCGCGTGTTTTACGCGTTTATTACGTATTCCCATGCTGGGAAAGTAAATTCATCTTCGGCGTTCACCCTTGACAGCTGCGGCGTTAATAAGGAAATATCGGGGAAATAACATTGAGCGTCACACGGCTATTTTGCTGCCAGCGTGTCGTCCAATCTTCGCGGACCAAAAGTTTTCTTCGAGGAATAAAAGAAAGAAGCCAAGGGAGATACGAGGGCGAGAATAGAATCGCAAATTGCAGGTCCGAAAAGGGTCGGAGGCAAAAATGAAGTAAGAGAGCGAAAGAAAAAGGGGTGAGAGAAAAAAAATCTGCAAAAAGTTTCGAGGCGAAGAAAGAGCTAGCGGAGTATAGGAATAATTTGAAACAAAAAAGGAGAATGAAAAGTTGGAGAGAAAGAGTGAGAGGAGCTTTTTGTTCGATCCGATTGTAATTGAATGGAGAGAGCAGGGTGCGAGAATATACGTCTCGAGAGAAGCGAAAGAGGTCTGGAGAAAAAAAATGAATGAGAAGGAAAGTTGCTGTCTACTGGACAAGGCAACAACGGGGTTGATTTTTTTTTCCTTTTTTTTTTCATTTTCACAAAGTTCGCATTCGATGGTTAAATCGGATCAAAGGGGGGGTCGCGGGTCGCGAGATCGGGAAAGATATATAAAAGTGTAACGTGTATAGAGCGGAGGTGGCTTGTTAAAGTAGCCACCTGGGATTTCCGGGAAGGCTAATCAGTAGAAAAACAATAGCGCGACCGTATATAATCAGGAGAAGCAAACAGCGGGATATACCGAGGCGACTCTCGATAAAACTATAGTTATATTGCCAGGCGAGTGAACGAGGGAGCGAGATGGAAGCGGGGGCAAAAGGTCGCGAGGGACACGATGAGAGAAAGAGAAAGGGAATTTTCGCTACAGACGTGCCTGCGGCTTCGTCTTGGCAACGGATCTAACCAACTTTTCCTCGCTGCTCCGCAGACCCGTGTGCTTTTCCTGAAATAATCATTTAATACCCTCGAAGAAAAAAAATAAACGAGCGGACCAAAATGCAATCAAGAATTATCCCATTATTCGAAATCATGTTTCATGAATTAACGTATAAATATTATATCAGCAAACATATACATTATTTATTTTTCATAAAAAGCATGCATATAGTGGATAAAAAATAATGAGGGAGCTAGATCAAGTTTCGAGATAAGATTATTCTTCGCTGAAAACTATTTAACTGGCATCGAGATGAACGAGAGGTCTCCGAATATGGTACGAAGAACGGGGGGAAAGTGGGAAAGCAGGATCTCGCCTCATTTTCTCCTCCCGTCGCGATCCCTTTATCGTCGAGAGTGTGATGACTGGAGGGAAGAGCAGATCGAGCTTTATCACTACCCGTTACGGAATATAGCGTTGAAACCGCGAAATAATACCTCATTAGGTGAAAGCAGTTTCTCGTAACAATGCGCTAGCGTGCTATAACGGATTCTCCGTGAATAGAGACGTACGTGAAGATTGTACGGAAACATTCGCGAGGCGGGCGATGAGAATGTTATACGTATAGGTCTGAGGCGCCGAATGTGCGTTTTCTCTTTCATTCTGCTCGCTCTCTCTCTCCCCCTCTCTCTCTCTCTTCACTCCGCGTAAATGTGCATGTCACGTGTACAAGAAGCTTTTAGTCTATACGATGAAAGGGGGCTCTCGCATCCTCTCTTCCTCTCTTACTCTCCTTATACACCCCGTGAACTCGAAACAATATCAACCGCTCTCGAGTTTTCGAGTTCGTCTCTGAGCACGATTCCGGAAATTCCACGTCCATTGCATATTTGTACTCGGGGCTCATACAGTTATTCGAGCTATTGAGAACATCAGACAAATATTGTTGTTCGAACGGTGTTCTCACTTTGCGCATCTCCGGATCGCTAAATTTCGGTCTTATTAAATATGTATATATAATATAAATATATTATGCGTGCGATCTATGTTAATTTCTGTCGAGACGGGACGAGACCCCTTTCTCAGCGTCGACGACGACATCCCGAAATTATTACCGAATATAAACCATTTTTACGGATGGCAGACTTTCGAGATTATCGTGTACGAATCGATAAACGCGGAAGAGGGAAATAAGAGATTTTTTTCTGCGTTCCTGGGGAAAATAAGCCACCAAGGTGGCACCGAGACTTTTATATATATGCGTCCATGATATATAAGCCGTGTCGTCAAGGTTACGGGATAAGATCGGATTACGAAGACGTCTACCAGGAGACACCAAATCCCTCCTCTCCTCCTCAATAACCTGCTTTCCAGGATTTTCGCTCTAAAAGCCATCGAGTACACACACGACATCTTTCTGTCACATTGCGCCGATTTATCCATCCGGCCCATTATTATTATTATTATTATTATTATTTGTTCCAAAAAGCAACGGAAAATTTTCCTTTTTGCGTGATTTGCTTGAAAAGTGCGTTTTTGAACGCGTATATATAGATTTGCCTGTGTAAAAGCTTCAAATGCCAAAATCATTCAACATATATACGATCGAGTGATAATAATAATGGATTCTATATAACAAATTGCACCAAGTTATTATTCGTCCAGCCGTTTAATTAGTCCATCAAGAATCAACGAAAAATTCTCTTCTTTTTTTGCTACATACGAATGTATATTTATGTTTTGACCTGATATGTGATAAATGCAAACAGGAATTATGTCCGGGGAAAATTCAGCAAATAGAAACAGAGGTATATCTTTTAGTTTTTTCCACTTTCAATGCAAAGGGCGATAATGAATCCGGGCAAGCTCACATGGAGCCGATCGTAATGTAGAATATTTTTGGCGTTTCCCGCTCGCTTCGTCGAGGCTTGCGGTTCTAGCTACGTACGTGCATATATATATATATATATATATATATATATATATATATATATATGTGCGCACATGAAAATACAGTATATATACGCATATATACGTAGATTATCGTGTGGAATTCTGCCGAACGCTTAATTCGATAATTTCGTGCCGGCGGGTAACGCAGTTAGTCCGGCCACCACCGCATCGTATCCTGCCTTCGTTCGAACACTCCGGAATCGAAATTAGGCGAGCGGGGAGGAAATCGAGACGGGTGTCGAAGCTACCTTCCGGCGTTTATACCCTTGAAAATTTTCGGCTTAATTCTTTCTCATCTCCTCTGTGAATATATTAAACGGGAATAATTCTTCATTTCCCAAACGCGCGGTGCACGGCAGGCGTGGGCGAAAAGCATTTTCGCGCGCGCGGTGAGAAGTAAGAGAAACGACATACGAAGAGGGCCGAGCGAGGGATATACTTTTGGTCGGCAGAGCGTTTAGATCTCTCTGGACTGTGTCCAAATTTTGGTAACGCGACAGGAAAGCAATTGTTGTTCGGACAATGACACGAGCTTTGCCCCGGGACTGCGGAACTATACGTCGCGAGGGCACTCCCCGACGATGAGAATTACAGCAACGCCTGAGAGAGATCGCCGCGTTCTATATTGGATTTTGGAAAAAAAAAATGTCAAGAAATGTCGAGCGATGATAGAGGGAATTTTGAAGGAAAAATGAGAAAATGTGACAGGGCGCGAGACACATTGCTTAATTCAGCGTATCTTCGACACAGTCGCGTCCTCGGGCGATATTTGCATTTTGGTGAATCGACGAGGCGCGTTAGGAAGAGCGACTTTGACGAACGGCCGCCGGAGGTTGCTCGCCGGTGTCGGGATGAGAATGAGGCGAATCCAGCCAGCTAATCACTTTCCGCAAGACGAGATGGATCGCTTGGCAGACGTTTTCTCTTTCGAATCCGTCTCCCCGGCAGAACGTTCGTTTGTTCGCAAACTGCTCGGGCGGCGCATCGAGACGATCGAGAATAATTAATGCGGTGTTCCGGATGTACGACGCAGCCGAATTTCCAGTCGTCGAGGTTAAACCCCCCGTACCAGGCGACTCCGGGACAACTTTCGCTCCGTGCTTCGACGGTTTACCACTTCCGCGAGAGGTTCCATCAACGCAGAGCTCCAACTCGTACATTTCCAAAGGCCGCCGCCGCCTCGTATACACGATGCATCTCGCCTCCCGAACTCTCTTTCGATCCAACACTTCCCTTGGACGTTACCGATGCTCCAAACTTAATCAGCTGATGCATATTAGTTTCGTGTACCAAAGTGCGCGACGTTGTAGTACACAACACACCTACATAATTATTTATGCTGCGGCTTTAAACTCATCACATTCATCAAAAGTTATCTTCCGAAACAATGGTAACCCGAGTATACACGTTCTGTATTTTCGTATACAACGCAACAAAAAATTATTTAATTATAACAGAGGAATTAAATAATCGTATATTTTTTGGAGATCACTCGATGAAGGTTCACTTTGTGACGACTCTCTATCCCATACGTCGCTTATCAATGATCGAACTCCAATCTTAATTGACATTTTTTTTTATAGAAATCCTCGAATATATTTTAAGATTCATTTAATTAATTATTGTAAAGAAGTAAACGCGGAACAAGCATGTCAGAATAGATAGACAAGAATTTAATATAAAACTCAAAAAACTCTGAGCAGTTTCAACAAACATTCCAAATTTCAACAGAAAATAAAATATACTAATGAACGAATAAGTAGTGTCTAAACAAACATGGGCGATATATACAATCATTTAGAACTTCTGGTAGATCAAATAGAAAGACTGCAGGGTTTCAATACAAAAAAAACTCTCAACACAGATTAAAATCGACAATGCCTCATGGCATTTAATCAATAAACTACTATTCACACAACGACCTACAAGTATATCATTCATAAAAAATAAACATTGGTAAAGAATTCAGTAGGAGATATATACTCAGAAAGAAACTCATTCGAGCACACTGGCTCGTGAACTTCCCAACCTACGCAATGAAACAAGAATGAGACTCGAACGCGTGAAGCTTCTCAACCTAATGAATCGAGAAAATCTATTGCAGGGGAGAAAAAACCCTAGATACCAATGGATAAAGCGTCAGAGCGGAGCATTCGCTCTCTGCTGAAGAAAATAATCAAAAACGATAAAAAGACTCGGTAAAATTATCGAATATCCCTGAGAGATGGATTTTATTTGAAAAATAATAATAATAACAATAATAATAGTAATGAAGAAATTCGATAAGGGTAAGCTCAAATTGACCGTAACCGGGATAAGAATACGATATTCTCGCGTCGTGTGCTGAGAGAGAAGAAAAGGAAGCGAGCGGATATAAGAGACTCTGGGCGACTCTCCGCGAGCTCAAGTATAATAGTCCGCTGGACCTGAAATACATATATGGATGTATGGTGGCTCACGCCCTCGTTTACCAATCATCCTCGATGCTGTACGTCATGGCTCGGCCGGTCGCTCTTCCTTTGAAGCATTCGAGCGAAAAATGGAGAAAAACTATTTCCACGGTCAATCTCCTGTGGAACTTTACCACATCCGGGTATTTCCCTCATTTTCGCGAGAATCTTTTGTCGACGACACCGGGCATCCGCCCATGATATTTTGGTAAATATATATAAGTCCCCCCGGATGAAGGATATATCAGACGAGGTGGAAAATTGAGGAGAAAATAGTGGAGAAAATACGGTGAATCGAGACCGCAGTACCACCGGCGAAATAATAAAACAATCGAAACTACATGGGTCGGACGGGGGAGGGGTTGGGGGGTTGTTTGAGAACGAATAATTAACGAATATACTCATTACGAGGGCGAACAGAGGGAAAGGCGAAATGCGGTATACGGAGCCGAAGAAAAGTGAAATTTCTGGCATAGCCAGCAGTAAATTAGCTTGCCCGTGGAATAACCGTTTTCTACTCGACTCTCCGGCTCTCCGGTTTTTCTTCTTTTTTCACGTTGCCTCTCGCTCGCCGGATGAAAGCCAAAACTTTTTCTCATCGTCGCCCGCCGCTCCTCCTCCTTTTTCCATTTCTATTTTCCTCTCTTCCGACCGGCACATCCCTCGTTCTCTTTCCGCCTTTGGATGTCCTTCCTCCCCTCTCTCTCTTTCTCTGTCCCTATATATTCCCTGCGAGCCATTCTAATACGGTGATAATCCAGTTTAACTCGGCTAAACGTTATTTCCACAGACGCCGCGCCAAAGCCGACCTGCAAAAAAATCTTTGCTTCGAAAAAGTATGTTCCCCTTTTCCATGCGCGACGTCTCTGTCGAATGAAACACTGATGAGAAGTATCGATATGAAATTTTTTTGATAAAAATCGTTTTAAATTGCGAATTGTTCATCGTCGGCTAACCAAATAGTTATATTTCAAACCGTATATGGTCGAAATGTGTCGGCGCGCGCACGACGTAAATAAAGTCGAAGACCCTCTCTCTTGGTGAAAATCTTGATAAAAGAGAGAGTAAACTCGTCGCGCGTCGGCCCTTAACTCAACACTGATATCAGACGGTAAAAACTCGAGATTTACCTCGGGAGAGGGGCTCGAGGATGGCGAAGTTCGTCGTGAGCGAGGAAAGTTGGAGAAAGGACAAAGTTTCGGTATAGCACAAATCAAAAGAGAATGGACGGACTCGGTGCACATGAGAGTGTGTAATAAATGTACAGCGAGTAGAAAAGGATTTAGGCGATCGGTGAGAAAAGTTGGAAGCCGCGTTTCGCAGAGGAGAAATCTGATAAGGGATTCTCTCTCAGTTTCGGCTGGTGCGAGAGCTATCTCGTTCCTGAATAGAGAATTCGGACTTGCTGGTATATATCCCCGTACGCACAGGTAACTCCATTTCTGGGCAATATGTCTTGGAGCTTCCGCATCAATTATACAGGGAGTATCGCGACAAATGAGCCCTCAGGCTTCTGTCTACTCGCCGAGATCTCTCCGTTTCAACGAGAACAAGCTAGGGTGAGATTCCCGTTTGTCGTGTGCTATCTGCAACGACCCGGTTTACGGTGACCAATTTATCGATGCATGTCCCTCGGCAAAGGCGGCGGAGACACCGAGCAACCGGAGCGAATCCATTCGGAGGCAGAACATTAGTCGTCCAGCCGAGCGTTCATCGCTTTTGGCCCGATGCGCGGCTCTCGCTCGTCGCTTCCGCGCGTAATCGCTCCGTCGAGCCTCCGATAAAAGAATTCATTGAAAAACAATGCTCGCTCGAGATATTCGCCGATTATTTTCGGATTTTCCGTGACGAAAATTTTTACGGGCTCATCTCTGTAGAGATGCTCCTTTTGTGCGCTTGACACGCTTTTTTGTCTCGGGCTCTCGCTATATCGGCGCAAAACACTTTTACGGAAAGTCCTTTCTCTATTTTCAGCAAGTGCATGAACAATTATGTCGCCGTTTATACGGGACCGTCGACTTCGACCGAATTACTGGGAACGATCTGCGGAAATCAGACGAACGTCGTCGTACAAGCTGGCTCGACCATGCTCGTCGAATTCAAGTCCGGACACGAAGTTCCTCCTTACGAGTACAATGGCTTCCTCGCTAGAATCAGCTTCACGGAGATAACGACCGAAGCCCCAACGACACTTCCACCTTCGACTACAGCAGGTAACACGACAGAGACGGTATTTCGGCTGGTTTTTACAAATTTTATCTTAAACAAGTTCCAGTTCGATGATTTATGGCTGTGGAAGATTTCTTGGCGAAATTTACCATGCATTGAGTATATGGTGCATCACTTATGGCAAAATTTTAGTCTTTATCACACTATTCTATATTAAAAACGACATGAGGCCTCTAATCTATTCATCTGAATATAAAGCGCATTATGCGGAGCGCATTAAATTTTAGCTAATCTCTACTCATAAAAA
>JAPYYW010001892.1:0-24615 GCA_030522545.1 Cremastinae sp. A BG-2022a | reverse complement strand
TGTCGGAGTAAGACGTGTCGGGTCAGATAATTCATTATCGAAAAACATTTCGTAGAAATTCGACAAGTTCAAATCGAGTGTCAGTTCCAGTGTAGTTTTCAGTCATACGAAAAGTAAATAGCTTAGTGTTTCTATAAATTTATAATATCGTTTCAAAATACTTTTTTAAAAATGTCGGTACAGATTTAAAAAGTGATGAAACTTGTAATCAATTAATCGAAATAGAGCGCATTATGCGAAGTTTTGTGAAGTGTGCGCCTAGAAAAACAGCAAAATATCAATTCGAACACGTCAAAAAAAGCGGCCGTGTTGTCACTCGTAAACTTAAAAATGCAGTTTTGAGATAAATGATAAATTTTGACTAGACTCGCTGCAAACGCGGCGATTTTGAACTAAAATTCAAAAAACGAGTACTTGGAGATTTTTCCCGACCATAACCTTTTGGGACATCATTTTTGAGGTCTTATACACTGAGAAAAAATGTTGGTTGAATCAACTGAAATATTGTTGATTCGACAAATATTGGTGTGAATCAACTGAAATTTTGTCGAATCAACCGAATTTCAGTTAATTCAATCAAGATTTATTCTCAGTGTAGGGTATCATTTAAAAAGAAAAAAAAAGAAATCAATTTTTCAAAAATTCTACAGCCTACCCCCTTAAATTTGCAAGCTTTTCATCTCTAGCAACATTTTTAGAAGCAATCATTAATTGTGGCGGCTCTTTTTGAAATAATTATATTTTAATAAGAATGAAGGAAAGTGTGTAGTCGGAAAAAGTGAAGTGATGTACAGGCGAATTCGGTGGCTGGGATCTTAGGGCGAAACGAGTGAGCTTTTCTGGGGCAAAGTATGAAAGAAGAGAGACACCACGGGGGGGCACGAATGCGTGCGAGCGTACGAAAAGAGGATGACGTAGACACTCGTCGAAGGCAAACAAACGTCGCGTTTTCCTCCAAGGGATTCTCCGGGGTCTGGTGGCGCCCGCGGTATTTTAATGGAAACAAATGGAACTCGTATACACTCTCTCTCTCTCTCTCTTTCCATTTTACCCTTTAACTTGTTTTTTCTTGCTCCGTCGGCTCTCTTTCTCTCTTTTATTTATACCTCTCTTTTCGTCTCGCTCGCGCGGATTTCTCCTCCCTCGAGCCCATTAACAGTGACGTTTCGAGTCTGTTCCCCGTGCGTGATTCGAGGCATCACGCGCCGCGCGACTTATTTGCCGGGAGACTGGGAAGAACGTCGCACGTGCCGCCACCGTCGCCGACGCCATTGCCAGCGACGCCGGCACGACGCCGAACGCACGAATATCTTCCCGGACGGTTTGCAGAGTTGTACGAAAATAGTCCGACACCGGCAGGAGGAAATAAAATCGAGAGCGATCCGGTGCGAGGAGGGAAAAGGGCGATAATGGCACATGTCGCGCAGGGTTAAACGAAGGGCGAGAGATCCCCGGACACGTGACAGGTGACTTTCTTCCGAAACTATAATATAGTGGAGAGTACGAAGAGTTGCCCGACGCGACATAAATACCGCTTATAATCCATAAATTATCGTGTATACTTGACTTTATATTCTAAATCATTTATTATTCATTATTTTCAATAATCAAGGAAAATTAACAAATTCTATAATATATAAGATAAAAAATGATAAATTATTCATTATTCAGTATTTTCAATAATCAAGGAAAATTAACAAATCCTATAATATATAAGATAAAAAATGATAAATTATTCATTATTCATTATTTTCAATAATCAAGGGAAATTAACAAATACTATAATGAATAAGATAAAAAATGATAAATAGCTTGCTGAAAGAGCCTCATTATATATGACTGTATTTAACACTATATTTATAACTTAACTTTATATTCTAAATCATTTATTATTCATTATTTTCAATAATCAAGGAAAATTAACAAATCCTATAATAAATAAGATAAAAAATGATAAATAGCTTGCTGAAAGAGCCTCACTATATTTGACTATATTTAACATTATATTTATTGCTTAACTTTATATTCTAAATCATTTATTATCCAATATTTTTAATAATCAAGGAAAATTAACAAATCCTATACTAAATAAGTTAAAAAATGATAAATAGCTTGCTGAAAGTTGAGTCATCATCAGCATCGATAGTCTTATAAAATTGATGCGTTTTTTCATCAGGTCTTTGATAACTATAATAAAAATTAACTAAAATTCTTCTTAGCTACAATAGTTAATTTTTTAAAAATTTAATCAACGAAATCTTTTATAAGCATTTAATGCATAAAACTTGAAAATCATAATGCATATTTTTTAATCAAGTTAAACAAAAGTAACCTTTACAAATTTTATTTCTTTCATTTTTAAATATATTAGTTCATCATCATTATACACGTGGGGTCTCACAGATTGTAATATTAACTTCAAAGTTACATTTAATAAAATCATGTTGAATCCTTTCACGATTATGTAGTTCTAAAAGGTTTAACTAAACATTGTAATCATTCTTTGTGTAAAAGCAATTTTGATAAATGAAACTATATCGTCCATAGTAGCCTAAATTTTTTCTAATCTATATAGTCTCATCACTCTGAAAATTTAAAAGTTATAAAAAACAATTTGCTTTTATTGAAAAATTCATAACTTTATTAATTTTAATTATTTTTGGCTAACATTTTTTTTTAGAAATCTTGAAATATCATAAAATCAATTTAAAAAATGACCCAAAATGTATGAGTCCAGATTTTTAGCCAGGTGGGTGTCAGTAGGGTTAAAGTTTTTATCTATTAAAACTAATCGTGTTAATTACACAAAAAGAAATGTCCTTCAATTGAAAATTAATTCTTCAAATTGCGTTTTTTAATTCTCTTCAAAGTATTTTTTTTGCTCGAGCTCTTTGAACTCGA
The DNA here is from genome assembly GCA_030522545.1 of Cremastinae sp. A BG-2022a. NCBI lineage: Eukaryota > Metazoa > Arthropoda > Insecta > Hymenoptera > Ichneumonidae > Cremastinae sp. A BG-2022a. The sequence continues at coordinate 21,714 of JAPYYW010001892.1, read as the reverse complement.
AAAAATAATGAGAGTTCGACGAAACGCCAAGCGAGAAATGGCTCGAATTGACAGCCGTCGTAAAGAGAATAAAATTATTTCGTCGCTCCCGCGATTTTCGCTCGTCGAGAACGTTGACGTGTGTTTCTCGGAGGCGATGGACGGCTAATTTGAATGAGGAATCGTTTAATCGTGATGGGAATCTCCTTTGTACGTTACCGCGGGTTCTATTAAAAAAATATGAAAAGGGAGAACGGGTTCGTTGAACCGCTCCGGCGAGGACGCTTCTCCGCGCGTTGTGTCTCGTATCGGGAGAGTCGTCCGCGCGTCGTGCATCGCTCAGACCCGGCATGCAAATGAACTGCACTGAATCACACAGCGAGAAAGAGAAAGAGACGTGGAAACGCCGCCGTGTCATCTCTTCCCGTCGTTAATTCTCGAATTCTTTTTATTTTATTGTTCTCATTGTTACTAGCATTATTATTTTTATCGTCGCGCACTTGTCTCAACACTCCTCGAGTTTCCCCAGCACGCGAAGCTCGAGCTAACGGCTCAAAGCCAAAAATTTTATTTTTTACGCCATGTTTTCATTTTAAACATACTTTTTTAGCTTTATTTTTTTTTAATTACATATATATCCACGAAACGATTTTTTCTAGGAATTGGTTAAAATTTTGAATAAACTATCTTTAACTCCATGCGCATATGTGTATTAAATTTTTAAATGTTTCTCTACTTAGAATTTTCGAGATATTGATTATTGGAAATCACAATTTTTTCTACTCTCCCATAAGAGCACGTGTGTTAAATATTGCGATCTTCTACTCTAAATATCTTGACTTCTAAGAAGTAGAACTTTTTAAAAATTTGGTATAGCTTTTTATAGTACTTCAAAGAAGCTTCAATTAGTTTTTCAAAAAAATGCTTAGAATATTTTTTTTCTAATTTTCATACATACGTATCACGTACCGATCATCTTGGATGACCTTTAATTTTAAGTATGTAGTTCTTGAATCAATTGGTAACAATTTTTTCTAATAAACTTAAGGATGTATGCCCAAAATTTGGCATATTTAAACTTTTAGCTATTTTAAAATCAATAATAAAATGAAATACGCTGAATCGTTTGGAAAAAGAAAAGTGTGGTTGCCGATCATTTAAAAAAGATATTGAAGAATGAAACTATGGAGATTTCTCTGAGAGATTGAAATCTACAGCAATATAAGTTATTCCGCATTGGTTGAAACAAAAAAAAACAACTTTACAGTTGATTTAAAGCAAATAATTAACATTCAAGATTACATCAAACCCTTGTGTTACTTTAACCGGAAGTCGATCAAATTGTAATAAAAAGCGAAAAATTTGTGTGTTCTATATAAGATAGCTAAAAAGAAAAATTATTTTCTATAACTATATATTATCCTCGATCTTTCTACGAAAAAAAACAATCAATCGTTGGCGATGTTTCTACAGAAATATTCTTGATTGAATTTTCTCGTATCCAGAGCATTTCAAATTGCGTTGTTGTGATTGGCTGGCTGCACAAAATTTCTATGTCTCGAGTAGTCAAATGAGGTCTTAATTTTATTTCACACTGTAGAAATTTATTCATATCTAAACTATTTTTATTCTTTAAATCACTATTTGGACAAAAAATTTATTACCATTATTTTTTGCGCATAAAAAACAGCTTGAAAAAACAAATAGATATACTGCAGATTTGACTGGGCATCCATCCTTAAGCTGTAACACCACATGGTATGGAGAAAAACCAACAATAAGACAAATATTTTTTTATTTGACTGTCACGGATGTATACTATACCTTAATATTTATATATTTGACAATTTCGCTCAAATATATTTGATCATTTGTTAAGGGTACGAGTCTTTTAATCGAGATGTGCAAATTTTTTTTAAACGAGACATGCGAAAATCAATACGAAAAACGATTAAAAATGTCCACAAAGCCGGACACCTCCCGATCTCTCATGTGCGGAAACGTGTCCGGAAATCAGAATATAGAGTACATAAAACATGAAATGTCACATAACCTTTATTTCGCGAAAATTCATCGCTGAAATTTCATTCTGGCTCTGACACTCGAAAGGTCAACTCGTTATTTTTTTTTAATTAAAAAAAAAGATCATCATCCGAACGCGTCAATTTTCAACTCTTTCCGCAGACTAATAATTTTTTTGACAAATTCGTAGTTCGAGAAAATAAAAAGGCGAAAAAGTTTTTCATCTCCATGCATAATGATACACAGCGTGGAATAAAAATATGATAAATAAACGTGAGAAGTTTTTAGCAAAATGTTGAAACTTTTTGAAGAAAATTCAGAGATGAAGCCTCGCTCTGTTTTGGCCTGGCCCTCGTCGGGGAAAGAGACAGGATGAGAATTTTGTAGGCAATGGTGCACAGTGTGGAAAAGACACGGAAGCGGGGGAGTTTGGGGGTGGAGGAGGAGGAGGAGGAGGGGGGGTGGAAGGGAGTTAGTTGCACAGGGTTTGCCGGGCCGCCCAGTCAATCTCGGTTTTGGCCCGGGACAAGCTAGGACGTCGGATCGATACATAGGAATCCGGCAGGAGGTTGCCACCAGACAGAGAGTCCTAGTTCCAGATAAACTAGAAGAAAAGCGACTCATGTTTTTCTCTTTCCCATTATATACAGTGGATCCAAATTAAAAATAGTTACGTGTCGTTTGGAACTTTTGGGAATTTGGCTCATTTTTCAATCGAATGTCACACATACGACATTTATAAAAAATTAAATAAATTGAATGACTTGAGAACATTTATTGAAGTAGTCTGATCATCGCATGACTATGATTTAAATGGTATTGGAATTATTGATGATTGTGAAATGTGATGGGAAGGGGAAATTCGCTGATAAGCTCTGGTCGCCTTCTTTTCCAGTGTGACACTCTTCCTTTGTAATATTTGATTCCTTGAAGCCTCTGTAATTTAGGGTCTGCCCGGAATTCTAGAATTTCCAATAATGTAGCGATGCATCCCTTTGGGGTTAGCCACGTTCGATCAAACGGACCAATTAATTAGCAGACAATGACGAGACAGGAATAAAGGACCCCCGGATCATTATGGCATCGCACGAAACTCAAATCCCTGATTATCCTTGAATAAATTAAAGTAATCCCCGAGAGACGACAACGATAATTGAGAGAAAAATGGAGGAAATAATCTCAGAAAATAACAATGAACTAGAAATATCGTTGGAAATACTTTTCTTGGTTTTAAAAACTATATCAAAAATTATGTTTTTAAATAGGGAATTCTTGACAGAATGAATCGATAACGACATATGCTGTAAAATTCAAAATTGCACAAAAAGGACAATTGTAAAAATTATGCAAATTCAGATGATGGAGCGACGATAGAGATTTAGGGGATAAAAAAAAGTGATGAAGGAATGAGAATGACTGCGATGAAGAAAGGATGGAAAGTGATAGCGAAACTGCCATTTGACAGGGAGCAGGCATTTTGTCAAGATAAACACTGCGAAATAAAGAGCGTAGTAATGTATAGCTGGAACATAAAGCATTCCCGGTTGGTGTAACACATTCGGAGCGGCGGGAGCTTTCAACGTGACACAGGTTCGTGACGAATCCAGACTCCAGAGCAGAGTGAGATGGATGAGCACCGAAGCACACAGTCTGCTTCTATGAGAACGTGAATATTGTCACACATTTATGCGGGTCCCTCTGGGAAAATTGTTACCCAAAGAATTAACGTCTGCCATGCTTCATGACGTCAAACGATCCCAACGAATTTAACTACTCTCTGATTCATTGCGAGCACACCGAAAAAAATTTTTACCTGCCTCACGAATCATTTTTCAGATTTTTCAGCTTGAAAATTCTCGTTTCAGTAACAAAATTTCACTCGTAAAATATGATAGTACAATTATTATTTTTTATCTGCCATTAAAATATTTTATTCTTTTGTTTTATATTTATTATGTTGGAAGATTAAAAAATGGTAAGGGCTAATCTTCTATTTTTCTTTTTTAGATTTTAGGTGTGGCTTTTTGTATTTTTATTTAAGCACGGAGTCGCTTGAAATTCATAGCGATTTTGGATTTATAAGATTGTTTGGTACATTATATATTTGGAGAGAGCGAATTTCGTATGCTTAACCTACTTTTTGCCCTCTTCATGCGTGTCTTATTTCACGGATCTATTTTTGAATCTCGGACGAGCTACTCGGGAAACTTGTATGACGAGAGACTCGAGGGGATAATTTAAGTTTTATTCATTTTCAAGACTCCAGCTAGATGGAACCCCTTTGAAAATTCATACGAAACGCGAAGAGTAGTAAATTTTCGAAAATTTATACTTTTCGCGCCGTAAGCACCAGATGTTTCGAATAAACGATGTTTCTGCGAGCCCCCCCCCCCCCCGTTTAAGATTTAATAGCTCGATTCTCAATCTGACGATTATTGCGCAGCTTGTTCTCAAAAATAAAAAATAAATAAATACACCGAAACATTAGTCACTTAAAAAATTGAAAAAAAAATATTCATTATTTCTAAATTATTGAAATTTGGAATTAAACTTTTTCACCATATCCATTGAGTTTGAAAAATCGTCACTGGCGTATCCTTTCTTTTTCGTCTTCGGTCAAAGATAAGGAAAATCTTTCCGAGGATTTTCGGCAACAAATCACTCTGCTGAGCACGGTCGTGGATTAAATCCAAGAGAATCCGTAACGAGCTTTCCCTCCTTCTCTCCCCCTTTTTGGATTCTCCCCTTTATACTGGTGCGCCCGACGCTCGTGATATTTTGCTCTTTCTCGAAATAACGTTTTGGATTTCTTGGAAATTAGTTCGAGTACGAATTGCTCCATTTGGACGATATTTTCTTCTCTCCGCTCACTCCCCCCCCCCCCGAAATTCCCGATGTTTTCTTAAATCCTGCATTTATCGTTTATCACGAGACACCCCAACGAAGGCTCTCTCTCTCTCGTCTTCGCACTTCTTCCATCCCTTCGCCACCCTTTGCTCCTCTCATCCTCTCCTGCTCTTGTCATCAGCTCTACCCAACTCTCGCTCCTATCGACTTCTTCCAATCTCGATGAAACTTTTCGCTCGATAAAACGCACATAATACATCCAGTTTTTCTTCTCCATTTAACCTGAATTTTTCCTCCCCCCAGCAATCTCAACGTCGTTCTACCTCGACAGACCGGAGGAGCAGAGAAATTCAAAATACGCCAATTTTTCGAAATCCAATAAAAGAAAAAAACTGCGATTCGGATTTCAATATCTCGAGAACAGAAGTAGGAAAATAAATAAAATTCAATCGAAAGAGTATATCGCGAAGAAAATAAATGTAGTATATGAAGATCATAATAAAAATAAAAAATAGTTATGCATTGGATTGATCGGTAGAGTGACAGATATAATAGCGAATCAGTTTTCATGCTCGTTATATCGCGTACATGTGGCATTTGCAGGTATACCCCTCGCGGGCTGCCTTGAAATCCGTTAAACGTTTATTCGCGAATATCTGTCGAACGAGGAGAAAATCGCTGCAAGAGAAGGATACGTGTCTATATATATATATATATATATATATATATATATATATATATACAGAAATCGAGAGCAGCGTGCGGAAAGGAGAGGAAATTTGGTCGGTGCCCGCATAAGAGCCCGAAGCGATTGAAATCATTATCAGCAGCACGCGTCTAGCCGCAAACAAATCCGCACGCGCGTGTGAGCGTGTTTGCGCATATTTTCGGGATTTCCGTACGGTGAATCCTGCAATATTTCGTAATGAAAGTTAGCGCCTTTCATCGCGTCCAGTTATATTTTACGCGGACATATTTCGTACGCGTCCGTATAGAATTTCGGTAATGATAAATATACAGGAGCGGCGCGTATCGCTCTCGTCCCGTGTTTGCACAACTCACTCCGGCAAAACTCTTCCCCTCCCTCATTGATAAACTCGAAACCATAACGCCAAAACTGTGGATAAAGGTTACACGCGCGCTAGGAATTTAGAGAAGCTTCAAACGTCAATTCTCGCCCTGATATGCGCGCCGCCCCCCCCCCGCTTTTCGTCTCTCTCTCTTTCTCTTCAACGTCAAAATATTGACGCCCCCGTTTCGCAGAAAACATATTGCCACGCTTCCGACCTCTTTACCATTTTTTAAATGAACTTTTTTTCATCCCCGTTCTATTGTTTTGCAGCATAAATTGTCACTTTGCAGACTATAAGCACGAGCTTTTACATTTTTCATCGTGCATACTCGGAAAAAAGGTGAATGAATAAAAATATATATGTTTGGTTTGATCCAAATCTACTGACTGCAGCATGCCAATAACTTTATTCAAGTGCCATTAAATATTAACAATTGATTTCGATAGCAGATTATTCTCAATCGAAAAAGATTAGTCATTGGAATCATTTCTTGTACAATTTCTACAATGTATGAATTTTTAAATAGAATAATAATGAATTATTTACTAGAATTTTTTTTAATTCGTGCAAAAATGTAATCGGTGGAACGATTTATCTCTTAACTGTATTATTGAAATAAACACGTTGAGAATATGCGACATATTTTTTATATTCTTGCACATATTTAAATTAATCCAAACTTTTACTCAATATAGTATTTTTTTTAAATATTATTGAAATACATTAAATAATCTCCACTTTATATAACATTCCGATTGTAAAAAAAATGATATTTTTCATTGAATCACGCTATTTCAGTAAATAGCAATGTACATTTGAATCGATTAATCCGATTACTTGCACCACTCATTTTTTCGCGAGTCGAAGAAATTTTTACCAATAACACTATATAATTTTATTGGATCAATCTTTTTCATCCCGGTACACGCAATCGACAGTTTTTACACGTACTAACTTTTTTTTATTGTGGAGTTAAAAAAAAAGTCGTGCTTTTTTTAATTCATCGTTAGAGCTATTTACAAAAGCTTCGCGAATTAAAAAAAAAACGTGAGCTTGCAAAATCGACAATTGGTATGTGGTTTAGCTGGAAAAATGTCGGGCAATCGAAAGTTTGGCGGGTTCACTAAAATTTTGTTCCGAAAGTTTATCGTGGCTGGTAGACAGGCAGAAATTTAGTGTTGCCATAAAACGATGAAGGGAGGCGAGAGGAGCCGAGCGAGGAAAATGGGAAACGTTCTCGGGAGGATGAGGGGGCAGGGGGGGGGGAAGGGAATGAGACGAAAAACGAACGTGCGAGAGTCGCGTCATTCCCCTCAGGTCCATTTCCAGTTGATACTCCGCCCGGCCGAATATCCCCCAAAAACAATATCTGCAGAAACGAACGAAAAAAAAAAGAAACGAAGCAGAGAGGAGGAAAAATGACGAGGGCGACGTATAACAGCTCCGTTTGAGTGGACAACAACAATGCGTCGAGCTTGTTAGAACGAGAGTGGGACAGAGAAGGAAAATCTACTCCATGCTCGGCAATGAAAGAGGGCTGTTTTACTCTGAAACTCGTCACACGGGAATTGAGGCTCGCCAGAAAAAAAAAAGAAGCGAAGAATTACCAGACTCCTGCAACGAGAAGATAAGGCATGTAATCGATTCTGGCAAATCTTTTGTGCTGGAAAAATTCAATGTAGAAAAGAGTTTTCAATTATAAATCATCATTTGACTTATTATATTTCGTTTCTGAATTTTAATAAAGACGATTGAAAGTAAATGAATCAGATTTGGAATTTAAGTAGAAAATGAATAATTTCCACTGGGGTCCGACCAATCTATTGACAGATATGCCAAAAAGAATCGTGAAACTATACAAGTATTGTTTATGGACATTTGGATCAATATAAAAGTAAAAAGATTTGATTCTTAAATAATAAAAAATCATCTGGTTGTTTAATATTCTATTTCTGTATTGGGCCAGAATTGACTATTGAAGTAACATGAAGAAGTAACTATAAAAATTGAAAAATCACTGCGTCCGTACTCACAGACCAATGTAATGAATAACTTTCAAAATGAAAATCGGAAACGTGTCAGAACATTTGGACCAATGCAAAGGCTTGAAAACCTCAGTAATATAAACCATTATCTTTATATTTTATTCCTGGATAGCACGAAGAAAAATTATTGTCGAATGATAAAGATCCATGAACTTCAGGCAATAGCAAGAAATCGAAGGAAAAAAAAGTGTTTCGATCATGGGGTCAGGCGAAGCATTTGAACTTCCAAGACAAATCGCTGTTTCAAAATAATATTTGAACGAATCCAGGAGGGAACGGTTCGTATGAAGGAAATATCTGAATTATAGATAGTGGAGTATCGAAAAGAGATCAGTGAGTGGGGCTCTCTGATGGAGGAAGGATGAGAGGGAGAAAAAAAGGAAGAATTACAAAAGAAATGTAGAATGAGAGAGGAAACGGGAGGCGTTCTCGATATGACACCGCAAGGGCTCTCGTGGCGCGTCACCGCAAAGAGTGTCGCACCGTGTGGTGAATCGATGCTCCGTTAAAGGGGAATCGTGGCTCGGAGCGGGCGAAGAGGAGGTTGGAAGGCATTAAAAGTTTTCCCAGCAGGAGGACCCGAGGCTTCACATACTTGAGCTATAACCGGAAGAAGGAGAGTTAGATCTCGTTCAAAACGACTCTTCTATGTACACGCGTATACGTATATACTCCTCTTTGTCACTCTATCATCCCCTCCATCCTCCCGGAGTAAAGCTCACCTATTCAGACTCCATTCCACCGGGATTCTTCAGCTTATCAACCGCCCAAAGTACACCAGGGAGACTCCATTGATAACGTATATAGATCCCAGTTCTATCCCTTTTTTACTTATTTCCACAGCAGGCTCTCTTTCATCATTCAATCGCTTGTGCTGTAGATTCGCCATATTTGATTTCTTCCATTCAATGGAAAAAGAGAAAACAATTTAAAAGTTTCAGTCGAATCTTGACATGCGCAGACATAGATTAAGGATGTCTATCAAAAATATTGATTAAAAGAATATTGTGTTATTTTGGGATCAAACGATTGGAAAAGTTTCTAGCTATACAAATTTCGTATTAAAAAACCTGCCTTTGCCGACCGTTTAATGAAAATATTCGTAATTGAAAATTCGATTTTTAACATTGACTTATTGTGAAAACACAATTTATTTATTTAAAAATAGCCATTGTTTTGCACATGAGTGATTCTTTATAAAAATTAATTATTATATTCATTAAACATTCTTAAACCTACAGGACGAAGAAAAATTTGAGCTTACGGGCCTTTTGTATTATTAACTGTTTTATCTGGATGACGATAAAACGTCATCCAGATCACGATCACGATAATTCTTAATTCCTAAAAATTTCACCCTTTATTTTAGTATTCTCTAATTGCGGTAAAAAGCATATTTAAAAAAATGTGTAAAAAGTATCTAACTTGACTTGGAAGGCATCCTTAAAATTAGGAAAATAATTGTGGATGAAAATAATAGGCGGTGAGCTTGGAGGTGGAAGTTGGTGACAATAAATAGAGTTCAAAAGTTTTGATTGAAAAGCAGTATAAGACGTTTGGCCAATAGTGAGGCATTAGAGCAACAAACTTTTGAAAGGGTACGGCGCAGCTTATTTACCGCTAAACATACTCTGATGCATATGGATAGACACAAATGCGTATACTTGTGTTTTTGTTTGACGCTTGTGACGTTTGACGTACGTTCACGTCGTGACAGCCAAGAATGGAATATCGAATTCCACGAAGGTACAAGTTTTTTTTTCAGATTTTCTTCAAACTTTGCATACTTATGCAATAAGTTATACAGCAGTAGAATGTGTGGAAACATTTTAAAAAGTTTAACCCTGGGACCCTACACTATCTGCATAAGACAAATACCCTATTCTGGGGTTATGCTAATCCCAGCACTTTAAATGGATGTTGCCGACTCTTTATTTATAGTATGAAGGTTTAATTTTTTTTTCGTTTCATCGTTCGAGTCCTGGAAAATGAAATGAACTGCTATGGAAAGATCTCATATTTGATTGTACCGAGAAAAATGCAATTGAAAAAGCCAAATTCTCGAAATTTCAAGATCGTAAAAAGTTTCTGCGATTATTTTCAAACTTATATTCTTACGATAAAAATATAAAATACGCATTTTTTATTTCGTCATATCATTCGTTTTATGATATATTTTTAATACTCTTTGCACAAATATTGCCAGAATAAGAGACGTCGAAATTTTTTTTACATAAACATACAAAAACTGATTATTTTAAAAATAATTTTAAAACTTTCTTGTAATTGAATAGAACTAAAATGAAAAGTTTACTAAAACAATTTGTATAAGAGACACAATTTACCAGTTAAAATCTTGACCTGTAAAAGGTAAAACTTTTTCTTCAAGTTTTACGAAAATTCTACTATTTAATTATTACAAAGTGTGCACTGTCAAAAAAATCTTTTGAAAATGATGTGCAACTCGTACACATTATACATTGAAGTCTGAAAAAATGTAAAAGAAGAACGAATCGAGGTTGTTCCTTTAATTTAAAACAAGCGACCTGATTCATCGAATAACAAGAGATTTTTTTAACGTGTATAATTTTGGGACTGTCGGGCACTTCGATCGCTATTCCGAAGCTGCTGTTCCACCGATAATTGGTTCAATCTCGTTTTTTCGATTACCGGAGCAATCGATTTGCTCGAATTGGAGAAAGGATAAGGGGGGAACAAAGGGAGATCGATTGAAGCGAAAAGAAGAAGCGGATAAGAGCGGTTCCTAGTTAGGGATTGAAGGGAGTCGCGAAAGGAGGCTGAGGATTCTTTTTCCGTTCAATTCCTCGTTAGTGACTCTATATATAAAACACTGAGACTCTTTGTGTACTCGTACAATAAAACGATTTATTATATTTTCAAACTTCGAAGCTTTCAACAACAAAATAAAGAATTCGTTAAAAATGTCAATTCGGTAATATGACCCCAGAAACACCGTTTGTTTCACCATTTTCTGCGTTCTCCGCAAGTATAAATATTTTGAGAAAAAATTACAAAGTCTTATTCAAGAGTCTTACTCAACATTTTTATAATAGTTTGCAAACACCATTCTTTCCGAAAAAAAGATTCTTAGAAAAATTTACGAAATATTTTTGCTCAGAATCTGCATTATAATTCAACAACAAAAGAAATAATTCATAAAAAATTTCCGTTCTGCAATATGACCCCAGAAACACCGTTGGTTCACCATTTTCTGCGTTCTCCGGAAGTATAAACATTTTGAGAAAAAATTACAAAGCCTTATTCGAGAGTCTTACTCAACATTTTTATAACAGTTTGAAAACATCATTCTTTGCGAAAAAAAAAGATTCTTAGAAAAATTTATGAAATAATGTCGCTCCAAATTTGCATAATATTTCAGCAACAAAAGAAAAAATTCATAAAAAATTTAAGTTCGTTAATATGACCCGAGAAACACCGTTTGTTCATCATTTTCTGCGTTTTCCGCAAGTATAAATACTTTGAGAAAAAATTACGAAGCTTATTCGAGAGTCTTACTCAACATTTTTATAACAGTTTGCAAACACCGTTCTTTGCGAAAAAAAAAGATTCTTAGAAAAATTTACGAAATATTTTTGCTCAAAATCTGCATAATAGGATGCAAACATACTCAAAAAATTGTTGACTCCGGAGCCAACAATATCCTGGCGAATTACCGAGGAAAAATTCCCACCCTCGTTGCCGGTAGAAAAAAAAGTTTAAAGTCTCTGAGAAGTTTTAGCCCAGGGTTATTGACAAAGAGAGTATAAGAGAGCAGAAAAAAGGGATGAAAAGTTACGGGAAGAAATATAACGAGCACTTGATTCGTTATGAAACGAATTTTCTTCTCGGAGGCTTTTATGCGAGGCAAAAGTTCCCTAACCGTGAGCTTTTATCGATCACGGCGGAAGTCTCCTTCCGCCGCACGCTCCTCTCCACGGCACAAAAGCTCCGATTCTTTTGCAAATAGAATGCCGGCCGATGGAATGCGAACGTAAACTGGAAAAGAAAGGGCGATAGCTTCCACTAAAGAAAAAGAGAGAGAGAGAGAGTGAAGCTTGTCTGGGAGCATGAAATGCGGCGTCTAAGAGTCAAGTGACCGTAAAAGGATTTACGTCCCGACTGTCGACACCAATCGTTTGTATACAGAGCAAACCGTAGCAACATAAGCGTGACTTTAAAAAAAAAATCAAGAAAAAAATCAACCCCTTATTGTTTCGCTGAGTAAAATCGCACAGAAAACATTTCGCTCTCTGAGCCATGGAACATTCATTTGCTCTACTATGTATACAAATTTTTTTTATGGAAAATTTAATAATCGCTGATATTTTAAAAAATGCATGTTTATCATGACTTTTTCTGTGTACTTTCCTAATTTTATTGTCTCATCGAGCTGCAGTTTTAACTTTAATCTCTCCATGGAGTCAGGCAGATCCCAATATATTATCTTTCCAGTGAAATTTCAACGAAATTGCTTTTTTATTGGAACCTCGCTAGATTAAGGTTTTAATAAATAGTAATTATTACTGAGTCTTGGAGATTGTATACCATCTCACTGTTACGAAATTCGAATATTGTGTTAAAAAATCGATAAAAATTACAATTTTTGTTTTTAAAAGTAACCTTGATGAATGCAATTCTTGTACTAGACATTCAAAATTGGAAAAAAAACCAATTTTTTTATTTCTAAAATTCATTCAACTTTTTCCTTCATTTTTTTATTTTTGATTAAAATTTAATACGAATTATCCTGAAATACCTTATACGATCAGTCTAAAAATATTTCAAAGTTGTCTGCCGTCTATTGCACTTTACATAAGCATTCAGTGACTTTCCAGAAGTGTCAATGACTGCAAGGTTTAAAAAAATCGAAAGTCGTGTACGCCAAAAGATTGTGTAAACCCATTATTATAAAAAAAATTAAAATAAGTGTCAGTATTTACAAATATTGTAGAAAATTCTGTTTTTCAAAACAAAAATGGTTGAAGCTTCGGCGAGCTCGGAGGCGAGTGTGAAAATAAAGTCGTGCGATCTTGCGAGCAAGAAAACATTTGTTTCAGCAGAATCGAAGGGTCTTCGAGTCTCGGACACTCTCCGGGACCCGGATAACCGTGTGTAAAGCTACGTACAGCCAGCTTGTAAAGAATAGACCTTTCAACAACGCCCTCACATTTTATTTATTTCTTTTTCCAAGATCGATATAAACTGGCTTATTGGTACGAGTACAGAGCTTGTCCAGATGTTACACATAATACACAAAACGTCGAGGTAAACGTAGAGTCGTTCGAACCCAGACGAGAGCAGAGAGTTACATTTTTTATAAACCCCGAGAAAAAAATCATCGGTGAGGGTGCTTTCCACAGTCGAATTTTTGCGAAAATGAGAAATAAACCGTTTTAGATATCAACTTTGTGAATGATTTGAGGACTCTCTTTTACACCTCGTCAGAGAGTAAAATAAAATGATTAAATGAAATGCACAAAAGTTTCGGGAGTTTTAAAACCTTAGGAGATGAAAGTGTCACTCGAACATTTGTCCGACTTGCTGTGCGATACGAGCTGCTACAAGAGGCGAATATTTTTGAGATTCACGTGCACGCACATGTGGCAGACACGTTGTTTGATAAAAGCTTCTGGCAGTTTATTTCGGAACTTGACAAAAGCTTCGTTTTATGAAAAAGGTAGCTGACTGGTGACGGGGAGGAGAAATGGAAGGGCGGGCGGGGGGGGCTGGGATGGGGAGGGGGAAAAAGAGGGCGAAAGAGAAAAGGCGAGAAACGTCGTGGCTAGAGAGGCATGGAAGTCGGTCGGCGATGCTCTCATCAGGGTTGTAGCCTGGCTTCATAAATAATGCAAGCTTTTCCCCCCGGCAGAGGTTCAACTCGTCGCTACTGGCGCGACGAGTACGCCTCGCCTTACCCTTGCCAACGCGCTCTCTTAGACCGCGGGCGCATGAGACAGCAAAGCCCAACGGGAGTCGCCTCTAACGACGGAGAAAGAAGAAAAATAAAAGGAACGAAAGAGATGTCACGAGAAGGAAAATCGAACTCGATCTTCTTATTCCCAGTCACCAAATCGCTTGTATCCTGTACCAATTTTATTCTTTCCGGAACAGCATCTAAACTCATTCTTAGACCAAAATTTTCAAGCAAACGCAATAAGTATCTCTCTCGTTCATTCTGTTATATTTACAATAATTCTGAATCAATCTGTGAATAATCAAAAATTGAAAAATACTAGTTTTGTGTATTTTTTTGCTTGGAGTTAAAAATCACAATAAAATTTTATAATGAACAAAACAAATATTTCGCTCGTTCGTCTGATAAACTCAAACGTTCTTAATCAATCTGAAGATTCCAAAAATGAAAAAATATAATTTTTTAAATATTTTTTATGCTAATAGCTAAAAAGTACACAAACATTTTCAACAAAACGAAATAAATTTGTCTAATGTCCATCATCTTAATTCAATAATTTTTTATAATAAGTAGCAAACGGGAAAAAATGGAAGAATGTAAAATTGGAAAGATAATGAGAAGCATTCGAGGGAGCTTCGTCGTAACATTGTATAAGAGAGAAAAAGTTGGAAATTGTTTGGGACAGGAGGGGGAATAGGTGAAACGCGATTGGAACGAGTTCACAGTAGTCCAGAGACAAAATAAAGCGCGGAAAAGCATTCTTTCCGAGTGAACGGGGAAAGAAATAGCGTGGAGAACTAGACGATGCGCGAGAAGGCAACCCTCTCACTCGATGAAACATGAATGCCTCTCTCCGGAGCAGCTGGCTAAGGTTCCAACGTTGCTCTATGCTCTGGCTTGCACATCCCTCTTCATTCTCGAGGAAAAGCACAGCGGACGATGCTCCGACCTCTGCCAAAATCGATACGATCGCGCTATAGACTTTCTTACCTATCCTCTCGACGAATCCCATTTTCCCTTCTTCCGTATTGACGATCTCGCCAATCGATTTTTTCATACCGTACGTCATTTTATACCAGTTAGGAAAAGTTAACTTTTCTATTCTATTTCCGATAGCCTGACATTTATTCACTATATTTTAATTATTAAGAATACAAATCCGAATTATTTTCGTATAAACCTTAAAATACGTACTCGTTACGTAACTGGATCAATTTACTGCATGCATATGTATCATGAGCAAATGTTGTTTCAATTTTACTATTATTACATTTTTTAATAAATAAATTATAAGATTTGTGAAGAAATAACTTATTTCCTTTGCGACTTTATTCGTGGTATGAATAAAACCGCGATATATAAATAAAAGAAAATAAATGATGGCGCGATATAAATGAACACTATAGAAACAAAAGTTTCTTTGACTTTCAGTGTGATTAATTGGCTGATAGAGTTATCAAAGGTTGATTTGTCAAAAACACTCATTTTTTCAACCAGAGAGCTTATATATCTTTTTTATTAATATCACCACAAAATTTTCATAAAAATGGTCATCTTTCGTTTTTTCTCCTAAAACAAGAATATAATATAATTTTATTTAATTCCATTTTAACTAAATCTTTTAGGTTTTACAAATTTTCAGAATGCTAATCCGGATTTTATATATCAATTGTCATAAACTTTTGTTAAAAAATTACAAATTTTTACCTTCTATTCCGTCGCCTAAGAAGAATTTTGCAAATTCCTTTCTCAGAGGCAGCTTATGTCTATAAAAATAACCTATATATTATATCTGAATTTTGTATTATTCGCTTCAGCAATTTAGACTCACATAGTGGTGATGGATCAACCAAAAATGTTCTTTCACCATAACTATAAAGAAAATAGAAGATAAATTGAAAAATAAAAAAAAATTATCATAGATTTTTGTGGTAAGGTGTAATATACATTTGATATAATATTATAATAACAATAATTTATTTCATTGACACCAATAAATATATTTTTTTTTACAATTTCATATTTTATTTGTGCTCCTCGCAGTAAAGTTTTCTCAAATTATAGTGCTGCCAAAACGGCATCGACCTCGGTCGTTCAAATGTACATAATAAATTTGAAAAAAAAAATGGTAATTTCGAAAATGAAGAAATGATAATTGAAGGAGAGCAAATGAATCACGAAGTTCAGGTTGAGTAAAATCGGAATGCACAGTCATGTACGCGAGAGAGCTATTTCACAGGGTTTCCTCCATAACTTTCCTCGTGTATCATAGCTCGTGCACAAATTTGGCGAGTGTATGTGTAGGAAACCCACAAGAGAGAAACCTCGGAGAATCATGATGGAGGATCGACTCACCTCGTGGTCGTGCGGTTTCCACTGACCTCGCTCCTTCTCCGTCCCTCTTCCAGGGAACTCGTCAATAATACGCCGCTATCCGAAAGCTTTCTGTGCAGCTTGCGCGATGAGGCTGCTGTAGAAAGCGATACGCGCGCACCGAAATCGAAGCTCGATAAAGAGCCGCTGTGTTCTCTTCCGAACTAGCTGAATTTCCCCTCAAATATCCGCCGACTCGGAGAAAGGGACAGAACGAAGGATGTTTATCCTGCATCAAAAGTCCGGAGCCCTCGGGAACGTCCGAACCAAAAGAGAAAGAGGCGAGGAGCAAAGGAAGGGAAACAGCCTCGAAAATTCGATTACGAATGCATTAATCCGTACCAAGAATTTTTGAAATTGCGTCGATATCAAAGTCACTGGAATACAAACTACGATCCATCCAACGTTTAACGTAGTTTTACCATAAAATCGTGTTTTTTTTTAGGATTTTGGTGAAAATTTGCAAAAATTTTCTTTGATACAATGTGCAATTTTACATTAAATTTTGAGAGGTTTCACTACGTAGAACACGAGATATTTATTTGATCAAAAATCATTATTTTATGCAGTCTCCCATAAAAGCACGCGTTAAATATTTATATTTAAAAAACAAAGCGAAAAAAATTGTATATTATTGAGGATAATAGTATCTGTAAGATTTTTCAAATAAATTAACAGACTTTTTATGGGATTTCACAGTTTTTAAGATATTATCGTGTAAATTATGAAATACTTGACAAAGAAAATTTGATACAGAATTCAGATACGATTATCCAAGTATTATGAAATCTTACAAATTTTAATAGAAATTAGAAAGCCTATCCTTATTCGAAAAATAAAAACTGAGTATTTGTAAATTGTAATAATTCATTATTACGATGACAAATAATCATTTATCAATTTCAATTTCCATAACGATAAATACACCAATTATAAATTTGAATTGATATTTTGTTGTTCTTCTAAACGCATACTTCATACAAATTTGCATAATTATTTTGATTAACTGATTAGAGGTTTCATCTTTTTTTAAATATAGGACACATCTGGACCGAATTTTTTAAAGAAGTATTTTGAAACTAAACTATTCACTTAAATAAACTATTCACTTTTCGTACGATTGAAAATCACTGGAACTGACACTGAATTGAACTTGTCGAATTTCTACGAAATGTTTTTCGGTAATGAACTACCTGGCGAGACCCAATACGACACCCCGACACTTTATTATACCGGCCTAATGATTCCAAATTCAGTCGAAAATCCAAACAATCAAGGCCGTATTCGGTTTTCACTCGACCTCGACGAATAATCACCATGGATAAATAATAATAGTCGAGGTATTCTCGGAAATTTGGAATGTTTTTTCCTCGTTACGCTCGACGAATTTTCTCTCTTTTTTTTAATGTTTACGATCTCCGAACTATTCAGGTATATTTGTCCAGGTAAATTTGAAGAAGATAATAGAAAATTGTGTTACGTTTTTTTTCACATTATTACACGTATAAGTTGAGTTATAATAAAAGTGAGCTGAGAATATTTAGTATGCTCAAGGTCCTCTAGACTGGTATTTCGAGAATCGAAAATAAGTAGATCTCAAAATTTCAAGTGACGATATTTTTTCGTGTCCTCGACAATGTCGACTTCATAATAGGTAGTTCTTGATAATTTTTGCAAGACGAAATGAATAATTTTAACATCAAGGTTATCATTATTTCAGAAGCAGCGCACGTTGAATTTTCTTTTTTAAGAGTAGAAATTAGCCAAATGTTAATGCACTCCGTATAATTCTTTATTCTGATGAATCGATTATAGAGGCCTCATGTCTTTTTTAATATAAGAACATATGTGGATTTCAATAAATATTGATTGAAAATTATTAACTTTATAAACAGAAAGTAAGATTATTTGTTAGCCGAATCAAAGTTTAGTAGATATAAAAATATTTTTCGATTTTACCAACTTTTGAAATAAACTGTATTGTATATACAGAAACAAGAAAGACCCTTTATGTTTTTAAACAGCGACAAGTAGTGCGAGGATTTTTTCGAGGAATTTCTTGAATCTTTTTCATAGTTTGAATCGTCAGAAACATTCTTGGGCGGATCGTCTCGGTAGGTTTTGCCAAGAGTGCGATAAATCTAGGAAGTTTGCCCTCACGTCTGTCTACTGGTCCCATGGGAACCATGCGTGACGTTACTCCGAAAAGCGTACGAGGTAACAGGCGAAGGGGACCAGATAACGTCGAGGACATTCCCCTGATGCGTAGCTTCGTAAATTCCCATTTTTTTTTCTCGCATCGATGCAAATGTCAAAGCGAGAGAGAAGGAGAGAGAAGAGCAGGGGGAGGAGAAAGGGAACGAGTGAGACAGAAATAGCAAAGGGCCAAGCGGACTTACGGGGGGATTGAAATCAAGGGAAACTTTTCAGTCGATCGCTGGGGACACACTCGATACGCGCGTCTCGATTTATGTCGAAAACCACGAAAATAACCATTTTTCATTCCACGCACAATCTCCTTCGCTGTACCTCGCGCATTATTTTCTTTTCTTCGTTACCACACTTATATATCTATCTATACACTCGCACAAGTTCGCACTTTCGACATTTTTTCATCGACAATGACTCGAAATAAAAACCCAAAAATACATAACTCGCTAAAAATACAAAAAAAGGAAAAATTATCATAAATTAATAATTAAAAAAATATTCTCAAATTATTTTTTAAAAGAAGAAATAATGAGATTTTCTTCGTTCGATAAAATGGTGAGATTAGCCAATAGTATAACGAAACGTAAGCGTCGTAATAAAAAAAATATATATAACTCACTAAAAATACAATAAAATTATCATAAATTGATAACTAAAAAAATATTATCAAATTATTATTTAAAAGACGAAACAGTACGATTTTCTTCGCTCGAAAAAGGTCCCAGATTAATAATCAATAGTAACGATCTACAAGCGTCGTAACAAAAAAGGAAACATTTTTTCATCGACTCAATATAAATACCCAAAAAAATATAACTCACTAAAAATACAATAAAATTATCATAAATTAATAACTAAAAAAATATTCTGAAATTATTTTAAAAAAAAAGAAACAGTATCATTTTCTTTGCTCGAAAAATGTCCCAGATTAGTAAATAATAACGAACCACAAGCGTCGTAATTAAAAAAAGAAAAATCGATACGAAATTCGATGCTTACGTAAGGGGTGTCAAAGTCGCTGGAAAAATGATGGAAACGAGGACCCTTCGGGAGCGAGAGGAGAAAAATCCATCGCGACCCTAATCTCCTCCGTTCTCTTCTTATTTCAGTCGTCGCCAATGACGAAATATCGCATAACGCATTCGTATACGTCGAGGACGAAGTGTGCGTATTTTTGCGGTGTGACGCGACGACACGTGACTCGGGATAAGGAAATAAGAGGCAAATACGGTCTGAATAGCCACGGGGCTAAAATAACCCGGCATTAAGGGCCGAAAAAGTGAGAAAGAAAAAAAAAGAGAAAAAAAAACCATCGAATATGCTTCATTGTCACATTAGTCACAGTCTGTGTGTATGAGAATAATAAATACGAGAGCAAAATAAATGTGAGAGTAAAGTAGATGTGTCGTCACCTGGTGCGAGACACACGCGTGTTCGTTGTTGTTTTTTTTTCCTCTTTTTTTTCACCCGAACCCCTGCAAGAAAAATAGGGGTGCATCCACCCCAGTAACACCCTGGACAATATATCGGGGCTAATCCCGTTCCAGTTGTTTTCAAAATATTCGCACGGCTCCGATTCTAATGCAATAATGAGGTTACAAAGTCCATAATTAGGACGAGCTATATATAATTTTTTTTAATTCATTCAAACTTTTGGTGAACGATTTTTTTAAACTCAAAATATCGTCGAATATTTACTGATAAGCGTTGAGGAAATATTGCTGAAATATTCATCGAATTATAGTGCAGGAGAGCTTTCTTTTCCATTAACAACCCTTACGAGGAACGTCGTTTTCTCAACGAGGAAGCGAAATGGAAGGAAAAAAAAGCAATTTCATTACGAGTATATCACGGGGAGGGACCTATTATTATTTTGCTCCGCCTCGACCCTTGAAAAAAAAAATAAGAAATACGTATACATCCACGAGGACTGATTAACAACCCCCTCGAGTCTCCGGAATATAAAAACTATGGAACGTAGGAAGAATCGAGTCGACATTCCTGGGGAAATAGTCCCGAACGGACCGAAGGATACGGACTCGTGCCTCTTTTTCTCCTCTCTCTCTCTCTCCTTTTTGTTATAAAGCAAATAATTATGTTCTTGGGAAGCAGCTCCGCTGGCAAGGGTGACTCGGGGGTTGAAAGGTCGAAAAATGGAGCCGAGGCTGCTTCTAAAATACAAAACCGGGCGAGCCGGTGTGTTTACAAAAATGTCAGTGCCTCTATGTGTAAAATAAGAATGTGTGAGTATGGCCCTATACATTTGTGTGTGTGTGTGTGCGCGCGAGTTTATACAAAAATGCGCATGGAGTAAGTGTACCGGGAAGATAGAGGCAGACAGGGCGGTCGCGAATATAGGGGAGATTTGATGTGGTGGATGGAGAATCGTGATCTGGGAGAGAAATTCGTCCCTCGTTCACCCTGCGTCCAATCTAAATTAGAGGCTCTCACAGCCATCCCACACAGACGATTCCCTGCACACGCACGTCTACGTATGTATATTTGGGTTTATACATATATATGTGTATAGTGACTATAGGAACTTATACGCTATATAATACGATACCGAACCCAACCTCTCTTCTCTCGTCGTGTCTCGTCTCGGCTCCTCCGCAACGTACCTCGCTCGCACGAACGGAGTGGGAAATTAGAGAGCTGTTTCCTCCGTTCGCGCACACTAACTTTCCAGTCTATATTACTCTCACTGCGTGTGTATTTATGTGCGAGTGTGCACGATACATGCCCCAGAAGTTCGCCTCGTTTTGATAAAATAATCATTCGTTGAGACGAAAACGAAAGATTGCCGAATTTTTAGTCATTCACTTTTCTCAGGACTTTTTTTTCGTGATGTCTAATATGATTTTATTAAGCTTTAGTCTGAGAACGAATTTTGGAATCCTTTGGAGCATACATCGAAAAAATATTAGTCGGTAATTTAAAAAAGAATCAGTGGGATAAATAGAATTATGATCATTTTGAATTATATAATCTCTGCTGACGTGTATTTTTATTTTCCATCTACATATTTTTTATTTTATTTTATTTTATTTTATTTTATTTTCCATCTACATATTATACTCTCACTACGTGTATATTTATATTCGAGTATGTGCACGATACACAACATGCCCCAGAAGTTCGCCTCGTTTTGATAAAATAATCATTCGTTGAGACGAAAACGAAAGATTACCGAATTTTTAGTCATTCACTTTTGTCAGGACTTTTTGTT
>JAPYYW010001891.1:0-24654 GCA_030522545.1 Cremastinae sp. A BG-2022a | reverse complement strand
TTTATAGAGCGCATTATACGAAATTGTATGAAGTATACGCTTAGAAGAATTGTAAAACATCAATTCAAACATGTTGAAACGGAAAAAGCGGCCGCGTTGCTGCTCGTGTCTATAAATTTTTCATAAAAATTTCATTAAAATTCGACTATTATTAAACTTTCGTACTGCGTCAATCCGCAACACGTTTCAAAAATATACTACATTGTATACTACATTGCTACTACATTGTATACTACATTGATACTACATTGTATACTACATTGGTACTACATTGTATACACGAAAGATTAATTTTCCGTGCAGCCAATTTTTTATGATACACTCCGGATGATTGTAAAGTTTTTGATGGTGCATTCGAAAGCGAAAAAAATAGCGCGACTGGTCGCTGGAAAAGTGCACGCAGAATGTGAACAAACGGAAGAACGGGACACTTGTAACTATATATGCAACTGATAATCTGTCTTCAAACACGTGTAGCATCGCGCTTCGGATAATGCACGTTTCGTGTGCGTTTACCCGCGGTATTTCACTTTGATGTTCATCCGGTATTGAGTTCTCTTGACTTTCTCTCGTAATTACTCGCATTCCTATACTCGTACACAAAACATATATATATATATATATCTATATATATGTAAACTCTACACAATTATATTTACCCAAACGGTATATAGAAATACGTATATGTGCCCAGCGCGTCCTCTCGCTGGCCTCTGCAGAACGGAAAACGAGCAAGCAGCCCGGCAGAGGGAGGAAGCGAATATATTTATTCTCATCTTTTTTTCGAAAATCGACGCCAGTTCGATAAACTTCACCCGCTTCCGGTCTGCAGAACTCTCTGGAATTTCGGGGGGTTTTTTACGTTCGACAATGCGTATGGGAAAAGAATGGCCGGAGCCAAGAGACTCCGATATGATGTACGAGAGAAGAGAGAGAGAGAGAGAACAAAAAAAGCTCTCGCCCGATTGCACTGCGACTAATACGATTCGCGTGTCAAGCACGACGAAAAAAGAGGCTTTTTCTTTTTTTTCTCTTTTAACCTTTTTTCAATTCCTTTTCCGGGTGTTCCTCATCTGCTCCATACACATACGCAGACACACTTTTTCAACTCAATTTTTTCTCCTCTCCGGCGTATTTTTTGTAAACTTGTCCCAAATATTATTTTCCGGTTCGATAAAAAGGTCGAGAACAATTCCAAATTTTTTTTAAATGTTCGTAATATATTATGCTTTCAGATAACTTTTTTCACAGCAATAAACTCTCAGCGTCAATCTAAAATTTGATTAATTATTTAAAAAAGCAAATGAATTTTTTCTCGAGGTCACATAACTTTAGATAAACATATATTTTATCTTTTTTTTACTTTTTTGCTAAAAAATCTGTTATACTTAAAAAAGTTTACACTGTACAGTAAAAAAAGGTTTGTCCGTTTAACGAGTTTGCACTGGCGGGTTAAAAAAATTTACTCGAATTTTTGTTTTTCATTCGTTCTTTTGCCAACTCTCTCGTACACACTTTTGTATCCATCCCCGTGTGAATTCAATGCGAATTTACAAAAGACCGAGCGAGGGACAGTCGGGATTGAAACAATAATAAAAGAGAAAGAGAGAGAGAGAGAGAGAGAGAAGCGGTCGAAAGAGTGTACGCGCGGAATCGAAGCAGAAACAAAAACGAAAGCTCGTGAAAAATAAAGCCGCTTTAATCGAAGGTTCAGGGGCATTGCCTCCTCGTTGCTCGAGCGTGTCCAGGACGTGCTTTGGGTCTCGTGCACCCTTTCGAATGTATACGAAACAACCAGCCCGAACTTCATCTTTCTTCGTCTCTGTCTCGCTGTTCGTATTTCGTATACTTATATTTCAACTTTTTTTTTTCATCGACTCTTCTATATAACAGTGATATTTTTTCGATTCTTTTATTCTTTATTTTTCAAAATAACATTTCAAATATTTTCTATAGTATGTATTATTCGTTTTTTTTTCATTTCTGTTTCCTCTTCATACTTTTATCGTATACTTTTAATACAATTTTTTTTTCCGTATCACATTTTTTTCCATAATTTTTACATTGAAAAAATTTTTTTTTTCACGTTTCTGCTTTTTTTTTCATGCTGTATAAACTCATCGTCACTCTATACATCTTTCACGATGTACTTTTGATCGTTGATGACATGCGATCGATGATGATACGAATATCGGTGAAACGAGGGGTGAAATCACGATTTTATAGGCGAGCGGTCACTCTCTTTGTTTCTCCATTCGTGCAAATGTTTTTCCAGTTTTCCCGTCGCGGAATCCTTCACCGCGACCGCAAACGTGCGGGCTCTCGAGCAGAGATTTTCACGATTCGAGATGAAATCTCGATTTATCGAGTTTCCACATGTATACGTACATGCGAATGAAACTCGTCGGTCCAGCTCCCTTCTCGATAAACTATATATGACTCTGCATTGACCGTCCCAGTCAATGCTAACTTGTCTACGAATAACCGCACTCCGAAGCTCACAACCTCCGCCATATGCAACGCGCACTTCTTGCACTCATTATACTCGTATAAGTATTATGAATAAAGATAGAGGATTGTTGTTGTAGGCTGAAAACTTTTGGTTTGTTAATTTTTATATATAAGACACATATAGTATCCTTAGTTTGTTTTCTTCATTTAGGGTAGTTCTCTTCACTGAGAAAAAATGTTGATTGAATCTACTAAAATTTTGTTGATTCAATAAATATTGGTTGAATCGACTGAAATTTTGTTGATTCAACTGAAATTTTGTTGATTCTACAAAATTTTAGTAGATTCAATCAACATTTTTTCTCAGTGTTGATACAGTCAAATAAAAAATATTCATCTCGGTTTTTCTGACGTTCAAATAATTGTCACGCTATGTTAAAATATACTATCATATTTTCTCTCAGTGTAGTTGATTAAGCTTGGAAAAATATAACGCAATTTATTGATGAGATATTAAGAGATTTAAAAAATTTTAATCTAGCGAGATCCAAAGAGTGAATACACATCGTTTCTTGCATTCAATTATCTATTTTTATTTTTCCTGTTCATTTATATAGTATGTTTATAGGATATTTCTAATTTGACAACTTTCCGTTTCCATTTATTTTTGTTAATACCATGCAATGTATCATATAATTTTTTTTGTGTATACTATATTTTTTTGTATTTCTACCTTTTACCCTCCATATCGTTTCTCTTCCCTTATTGTCGCATTTCACCAAAACAGCGACGCGAGTCTACAAAACGTGTACAGCCCCCGCGCGCTCGGTCGAACGTGTACGCGGCATTTCGTGGACAAGAACTGCTAATTGGGATTAATTTGCGCTAATTAATTAAATCACGAGAACGTCCCGACTGGCAAACGTTTCTCCCCACGTGCTGCTTCAAGTCGGTCCTCGTGTGCTTCGTCATCATAATAATTTGTGTGTGTGCATATATCACGTTCGCATACGCTTTCCCATATATACAGTTGCATTTCTATACGAAAAGCAAATGTTTGGTATATAGTAAAAAATGAAATCGAATATTCGTAAGTGATATAAAAGTGAATTAAAAACGATCAAAAGCAATCATTCATTATTTTATTTTACGAGATATTATGAAATATTTTTTAATAATTTATGATGTTGACATGGAAGTGTCATAATTTCTGTCAGTAGTCCTTTACATGCATCCGCAAAAAATAATGACAATGTTTTTAAAAAATTGTTCTCATGTAACTGTACTTCCTTCAATTGTTTACGTGTATACTTTTTATAATGTACCTTTTGCTAAAGGGGATTGTATTTTTAGATAAAACTTTTACAAACGATTTTTTTTTCGCGCTAAAGTTTTTGTAGGTTATTTGTTTTTTGCAGTATAAAGCGAGATCCTCGTTTCGTCCCAATAATTAATATCACGTTTAATACGAGTCGTCGGGCCGACGTCGCCCCTTCGACGAGTTTTAAAACCGCTTCAGACATTTATAACTCGCAGGCGAGATGGTCGCATGTCCGTGGACCCTGAAATTTCGTCCAGACCCGGGAGTTACGCCCGTATTTCTCTCGATCGAATTTTCCAACGTATACAGTTATAAATGTTCGCAAACCCGTCATTCTCCGCTGTTCTCTCTGTTATATCGTTCTCTTTCTCCCTTTTTCTCGTTTCTTCTCGTCCTTTCTCCCTCGTCGTTACGCCATTGCAATTTAACGTTCACGTTGCACCCACGTTGATAATTAATACGGCATCGCTTGATTTAAGCCCCTGAATTACGAGGATTTGCTCTCTCGCCGCTTCCGAGCTTTTTCCTAGACGATGTCGAACGTGTACTATATATATGTAACTCTTCACCGAACCGTACAAATAAATTTCCAAAATTAAAGAAAAAATGAATCTTATGATTTCAAAACGGTCTATGAATTTTTTTTTAATATCACTGTAATTTCTTTCAACGTCGAAATATTATATACCATTGTGTGTTAATTAAAAATTATAAAGCGGAGTAATTTTTTAGTCCTTTGAGTAATTTTTAAATTGTTATACCAGTAAAAAATTATTGGAATTCAAACCTCTGATCATTATGTCCATTAAACAAAAATTATTTTGTCTTTTCCTTCTATTTTGTGATACTTTTCTAAAAAAAAAAGTTTCTTAATTATATTATTCTTGCGTATTAAAAAATATATTTTAAATTAAGAAAATTTTTTAAATCATCATAATTGATATATTTTTCGTTGGAGTAATAATAGATATATACGTAATCATAAACCATGATAATGGGTATAAATTATATATTTATACCCATATAATTTCTAAATACTTAATATATACTTTTGTATATAAACAAATTTTTCATTCTTTGTCAAGTATAATTAGATAAGTTTTTAAAATTCTTTATCAAATTTACTCTGGTCACTTATTGTTATCCATTTATTCAATGATGTCTTAAAAATTATAAAATCTTATAGAAATGGTGTATTAATTTCTTCATAGATTTAGGAATTATTCTTTTCTTATAGCATCAGTAGTACGTAATACCGAATGAATCGATATGTACCATGAAAATAATTGAATACATTTTTTGATATGTTTCATAATTCTGTGTAACTTTTAACAGAGTTGTTTTACAGTCTTATAAATAAATATTTCTACATTCGTTTAATTTATGCCTACTCATAAAGGTGTATGTATCTATTTTAATGCTGCACCGTAATTTATAAATATTTCACTCATTTCTTGAAGAAAATTCGGTGGGTAGGCTGCTAGAGAATCGAGCACAGACTCGCCCGGAGCACTTTTTCTTTCTCTTTCTTCCGCGTAAAGTTTCACGTGGGCGGCTGGATCGAAACGAACCGTAGAACGCACCGGTTACGCTCAATGCGTGTACCGAGAGCTTTAATATTTAAATTTTATTATTATTTCCATATAAAAGGTGTCCTTCATCTGTGTGTGAAAAAAAAATTAGGATTTTGGTAATTATAGGCTAAGATGATGGAATTCGCGATACAATTTCGGTACAATGACAGTAAATCCATGAGACACTCTGTTCGACTTCTTCATCAGCAAAACAGAAGTCTACGGAAGATTTTATTATTTCTGGGATTTCAATGCGTCAGGTGATACTTGGTTTATTATTGTTAAAAATGTCGAAGAGAGTTGTCAATGTCACTTTCGAGAAAAATTTAGTTGAAAATGTATTTTTGAACACGTTATCAAGACATTCCTAAAATAATAAAAGTGGTAATATCGTAGGATTATTAATTCTTTTTTCATTGTCAA
Organism: Cremastinae sp. A BG-2022a; assembly: GCA_030522545.1. Lineage (NCBI taxonomy): Eukaryota > Metazoa > Arthropoda > Insecta > Hymenoptera > Ichneumonidae > Cremastinae sp. A BG-2022a. The sequence continues at coordinate 18,885 of JAPYYW010001891.1, read as the reverse complement.
TAAGTAGTGAAGATTTGAATAAAAAAATCTCTAATTTTGTTCATCAATAAAAATATAAAATTATTAGAAAACTATAAAAGAAACCATACGTTGCTTACAATACAGTCTTTTAAATTAGTATAAATTATAGGTGATTAAATGAACACGGTATTTACGTAATAAATTAATATATGTGTGCTTTATAGAAAAATTTCGTAATTTATCGTTTTTTTTGTGCCCATCTGGAATCAGCCCTTTTCGGGAAAATTATCTTATGCTAATCAGAAATGTGCAAGTTTGAAAAATTTACAAATACTATACTTTTTGATTAAAAATGTTGCCTTCAATTCGTTAGTTTACTGGCAATACTCGTTTTTTGGACACCCCGTGTATTATTCACGAGGCAGACAAAGTTTAGCCAAAGCCAGAAACCTGCCACGAGCACGCCACCTCGCACTTCCACCCCGAATTTATCCGACTGCCGGAATAGCCATTAGTGAAAATTTCTCTGTTTGCGTATATACCTTCGCTCTCGATCGTTTCGTGACAAATTAATTTTACTATTTTTTTTTATTTGGTAAACCTAAAGACTCTCGAGGTATATACGCTCAGTTTATATCGTTACTTGATGAGCATCAACATTTTTCCTAAACTTACTGTACTTGAATTCTTTTGCCTTTGTGGTCTCCAGATAAATAAAGTTCATCTTATTTCAATCATCAATATTATTTCATTCTTTTTTAATAATACCTTTTTTCATACTATACGTTCATTAATTGTTCATAAATTATTTTCATTAGTCTGTAACGACATGAATTTTTTTAGATTTTTAGAATTTAAATTCTCACTTGTCTCAGCAAATTATTTTAACTTCGTGTTTATTTTTCTTATTGCTTTTTTTAAAATTATTTCTGTAATTAACTTTATAATTAAATATAGGCTTTGAAAACTTGCCCTTAAAAATGGATTTAAAAAAATTGATAAACTTTGCATGGTCAGGAATACACATATACGTCTTAAACTTTTTGTGCTCTCTCGTCTACCCTCTATCCATTTTTTTTTCGACATGCGAACCGTCCGAGTATATTTTTACGTACAGGGTTGAGAAAAATTTGCATAAGATTAAAATGCATCCGGGCTTCCAGCTGAAAATGCGATTAAAATCAGCGTTTAGAGTATATCCGACGTGACGAATAAACGCGACGAGAGGAGAGAAATACCTTTTATACACATCGAAAGTTAACCTTTACCGGTTTATATATACATGAATTTTTATGCAGTCGCACACGCGCCCCAGACTAAATCCTGGCGATGAAAAAAATAACAATGTCTCGCGCTGCTGATTTTTTTTTGTTCTCGCTTATCTGTAGCGCGGAGCCCAACTTTCCCGGCGAATTCCCGGTCGAGAGAGAAAGAGCCAATTTCAATTTGATTCGTGAATCTCTGACGTTGATTGACCAATGCAATTATTCGAATTTATCACGCAAAATTCATGGAAATACCCAGTTGCAGCTTTTCTCCCATTTTTACATTTTTTATCAAGATTAAAAACTCATCGCCCGACCATTCAATTAATCGAATGAGAAATATTCCGATACGTTTATTTCACCAATCAATATCAATTGTTTGGAAAATATACTGATAATGCCATTTTTTTGGACTTATTTGGAGTAAAACCGAGACGAGATATTTATCCTGAAAATATGGGATAGAAGTTCGCCTTCAACAAATGTTGATACGAGAATTTCATCAGGCATTGAGAGTGAAAGGTATGCTTAAGATAGTTTTATTATACAAAAATCTGTTAAAAAGTAATAAATATAAATTTATTGGATGCAATTATTTTCTATAGATTTTTGAAAATGAACCTTTTTTCATATAACGTATGATTTGGGCAAAATTTTAGAAAATAAATCAAGATATTTCATGTTAAAAATATTATTTCTTACATACAGGCTCCTTTATTATCAAAAAGTTTCGATTTTTGTAAATCGTAAAATATTTATTTCTCTTATAGAGCACTATGTTTGAGGTATAGTTCCATCGCGACAGTCAAATCCAGAAGATTTTTTCCAGTTGTTTATAGAAAAAAGTATAAATACAAATTAGTTGAATTAAGGTATTTTGCACCCTTAAGATATACTCTTCAACTCTCATAGTCAGATTTTAATAAAATTTTCTTAATATAAATTCGTTTAAAAGAAGTAAGTAAAATTCATTGCTCGTATTTTGATAAATATAGTTTTAACAATTTTTATTTTTCTAAAAATGCACCCTTTAATAAAAGTTAAAAAATATGAACTCAGGAAGATACGTCATAAAATGTTATTGAAACTGCGAAATCATTTACGATCCCGAACGCGTTACAAATTTTCAATGAAAATTCGATACTGCTGCGGTTATATGCGGAAGTGCATTTAAACAGAGTCACTTAAGGTTTCTTCCCTTACCGCGAAATTTTTATGAAGGTAGATGCATTTTTATCCCTTTTTTATGATGCTTTTACGCGGACTGTTTTTATTTTTATTTTTTTTCGTCTCTTATTCCCGTTTTTTTCCTAGATCCGCGGCACCAGGAAAATGTCTCTCGTTACACATTCGTCCAACTTTTGACGTTTATACTCCCGAGGAAGGGAAGGAGTTACATCGATCCTCGACTCGTGTTTCACGTACCACTTCATCGCGGTCGAACTTTTCGTGCGCGTATCGGGCACTTATGAAACACAATATCCGGAGCGTTGCTCGCACACGTGCGCGTGCACACGGTAGTACGAAAGTGCGCCGGTGTAAATTGATATCGGCATCTGGGCTGAAACGAAGCTCCATACACGCCGAGGTAGAAAATTGCGATACGGGGTCTCGCTAGTTTTGAATTCGCGCTCGGAACTTTCACACCGGCTTTTACACGCAAAACTACACACCTGGCACGCCCTTTTGTTGATAACGTCGAGTCACGTCGATGTTTACATTATATGCATCACTATTTAAGATCACAATTTAACGGTTAATTATACTTATTTAAAAAATTTCATTGCAACATTTCTTATCCGTGCAACGGATAATAAATATATAAATATTGAGAATTATTATTGAGATAAATAATATAATATTAAAAATAATATTTAATATAATTAATAAATAGATAATATTTAATATAAATATTGAGAATTATTATTTTATATTATCTTTATATGTTATATTGATATAATTTGATATTAAATTCCTTTTTTTTCATATATTTCAAAAGATACAATGGCTGTCTCAACGTCGAGTGATAAACAAGCAAAATTGACAAATTCATACACTGAGAAAAAATTTCGGTTGAATCAACAAAATTTCAGTTAATTAAACCAAAATTTTGTTGAATCAATAAAATTTCAGTTGATTAAACCGAAATTTTGTTGAATCAACAAAATTTCACAAAATTTTTTTTCAGTATAATGTGTTTAGACAAGGCCGGGTCTATTCACTGTGTCAATGAATTATAATTGGCCGTTTTTCAATCTTTTTCTCGAAATAATGCTTAAACGCGACACTTATATGTTAATCGAATGGCATTATCATTGACAAGACGAATTAATTTGTCAAATGATGTTTATTTCATTCTGCTTCGTTTTCTTGTTTATACAAATTCATAATTTAATCTTCCGTGTGTACACTGGGTCTTTGAAAGAATAGTCAAAAATTGAAAATGAAATTCCTCACTTATATATATGAATAAAGGGTGGACTTAGGCTACCCCGCCTAAAAAATCTAGATAATAGTAGGGACTAAAGAGGCCCAAGAGAGTCCCGGGTCTGATAGTTTATTTACAAACTTCAGTCAGTGCAAATCACATTCCTGTTCCCTAAATGGGTCAGTATACACACGGCGTCAGTATTTTCGAAAATAAATCAATGCAGTTTTTTTGTCTTTTTTCGTAGTTTTTCAGTTTTTTTTTTATAATTAAAATAAATATTTCATGAAATTTGATAATATTTTGATTATTTTGTATATAGACACGAAACTTTTTGGTATACTTCATTTATAACTCCATTATTTTCTATTAAAATATTACTCACTTTCAGGAGCTTCAATAATACAGATTTTTGATGTTCACATCAAAGACTATATTTTTTTTGAAAGCTAATAGCCTATAAGCTACAAAAGCCTAAAATCCTTTTTTCCTAATATTTATTTAGTGTAGAGCTAACGAAATTCCGTTTTTTCTGCTTTTTAAACTATTTTTGAATTTGTATTAATCACGGTTTTATATATGTTTAACATTGGCAATTTTACGGTCATGTAGTACAAACTTCAAAAAGTTACTCAGAATTATTTTCAGACTTTATAAAAGTCCAGAATACTTAAAAAAATCGACTGTTCCCTAAAAGATCCATTGTACACATGGTGTATCGAAAAATATAGGGTTAATATGCACGAAGGGTTAATATGCTCGATTTCGTGATTTTATTCCATAAGAAAATGTCATATATACATATATGCGATGGTACTTTGTTTTTTATTGTATACAATACATACAATTTTTATAATTATTTAGTACTTTATAAGTTTGCGTATATGTATAATATTTCTTTGGTTTATACGATGCCACCATTTTTTTTGTATTGATTGCTTTGAAGCATTGTTATATATACGCGCGCATAAAATATTGATCGGTTGTACTCTTGACAATGGATTTTGATTGGAATATTTCGTTACTGCCAGTGAATAAACGTATATTTACATTTCTATAATTAATTGAAGTCTCGTTCTCGATTTTCCTCCGCGAAAAAAAGAAGCTGGCTTCCGCGATCCCAAATAAAAAAGTTAGCAAAGGCAAAAATGATATCAGGGAGTAATTTTAGGCAATTCTCTCAACGGATTCACCCCCGGAAGTCTTTGTTCGGATACCGTATTTCCGGATAGCCAACGATACAGTCTTCATCCCTCTCTCTCTCTCTTTATCCCCCTTTTGGCTCGTGTATATATTGAGGGTCTTTGGTGCAGACGCGCGCGGTGGCTCTCGGTAAATGCGTCTCGTTGATTAACTCGCCTGGGGCACAACGGACGGATGCTACGTACGAACGGACGTGTGGACGAACGGAATACGGATAGAAGGATGAAATACCCTGGGCAAACTATGACCAGGGAATCCCTCTCTCTCTCTCTCTCCCTCCCTTTCTCACTCTCTCCCTTTATCTACCATTTGGATCATCTTCCTCTCTCCTTCTCTCTCTCTCTCTCCATCTGACCATCCATGCTCAATTGAAACTTCATTTTGCACGTATGAACTGCTCGTGAAACTTCCATCACTCTTGGCCAAATATCATCATCAAATACAACCAGAATCTAAAATCTACCGTTTTTACCTTGATTTGTCTAAAAATGTCAATTATTCCTTAATAATTGCGATATCAATGACTTGTTTCTTGCGCGATTCATCGCCTCATTGTTCCAATGCGCGAATATTTTTAAGGAATTCATAAAAGTGATCAGTGGGTAAGGTGAAATTGAAGAATTTAGTTTTCTATAATATCGGATTTTATTTTAAAACTATAGTTTTTTTTCTCAATAATTATGGTTGATGTATACAAAATTGATTTTTTAAAACGACAGTAATTTAACATTTAAAAATTACATGAAAAAGTCTTACATAAAAATTCGTTTGTATATAGCATTTGAATAGTAAAGTAGCTTTAACGTGCTGTGAAACACCCAATTTTGAGTGAATTTTCGGACAAATCTCACACTCGTATTTTTCAAGCAAATGAACTGAAATTTGCATATATGTTATAGAGTTTACGCTATAATATAGGGCGTGGCACTCCTGGAATTTCAAAAAAAAACCAAAGTAAAAAAAATCTTTTTTCGTTTTTTGAAATTTCATGCAAGAACTTCATGCACTAGTATAGTGTACATTGCATAATATATTCAAATTTCACTTAATTTGCTTGAAAAATACGAGCGCGTGGAATTTGTCCGAAAAATCACTCGAAATTGGGTGTTTCGAGCTACTTGAAATTATATACTCTCGAAGGAATAAGCATCTATAAGAAGTAAAATGAAGAACGATAGATGTTCACTGAGATCTTGAATATTGAATGGAGTGAAAAAGATCTCAAAGGGAAAAAGGGGTGAGAATGCGAGAAAAAAAAGAAAAAAGTTTCGGCTTTCCGTACAGAGGGATTTTGAAACAAAGCGAGTAAATAATCGTGCTCCGAGCATGAAAACTCGACTAATCGTCATTGGGGGAGACCGCATTCTCACTTGAGTCTTTTCTTTATTTTCCACCCTTCATTCCATCCCTCTTTTCGCGTGATGAATCCTTCGGAGATTTTAATACTCTCGCGATCCATCATTACTCGTCATTCACTCGTGTTCACATATACATTTTTTTTCTTTGAAGTAAGAAAATTGCGCGAAGAATTGTCATTTAGCTCATATTTGTATGAATGTTACCTTTTGTTTTATTTTTTTTGTTATTTGATTTTTTCATTTTACCTTTACTTATTTTTATTTTATTTAAAAAGTTTTTCGTTGAAAATTGGCTACGGTTTGCTTAATAAATAAAAAAAACATTAAATAAATATTGAAAATGAAACTTGTTTAGAGATTCAGAAAGTTTGCGCTGCGAGCAAAAGATTCTTTTGCAGAATAATTTATCGTTTCCCGGATAAGAAATCACAAATGATTCATACGCGATGTGAAATAAATTGAATCATTCGCTCGTCGCTGCTTCATAAATAATTCATATTGTGTATAAATAATGACGAGGCGGAGACACGAGTACTGGATAGAAGTTTGAACGAAGTCGTGGAAGAAGTACGTGCGGCTGGGAGATGAAGAGTTGGCGAGAATTAAAGCGAGTTGAGAGAAAGAAAGAGAAAGCGATAGATATGCATATATATATATAAAAGTGCAAAGAGAGGGCTAGAAAGGCTCTCTCGAACTCTAAATAGACGGAAACTGTGCTCGCTCTTGCATGAGACGAAAGCATTGCCTCATCGCGCGTCTTCCGTTATGAGAATCAGCCAGAAATTTTCTTCCCTCCTCGCTCTATATACTTTGATTTTAATTACGCGAAATTTTCGCGAGCTCGATGTCTCTTTACAGTCTTTTTTTCACTTTCTACTTCCTCTTCTCCCCCTTTTTTCACTTTATTATACAAGAAATCAACCCTCCAATCTCGCTTCTTTTCCCTCCAATGCCTCTCCCGTCTTCTCTCTTCTTTTTTCTTTCCTTCTCTTGATTTCACGAATTCGAGTAATAAGCACGTGAAGAAATTTCGAGTGCACGCGCATGGATGCACCCGGAGTACATTAGCGGTGCGATATAGGGGTTGCATTCTTATTTTTTTTTTCAACTCCCCCCGTACGATTTGCCTTCGAAAGTTTTATACGGCACAATTTAGCGTGTAAGCTTTAAAAAAAATTTTTCAAATGACACAAATACCGGGGGTAATTTAATATTGAAAGACAATGGAGAATTTTTTAATTCCTTTTCGAATTTCAGTCAAAAAACTTTACGGCTAGACTTTGAATTTTTTTCTCTGCCGTTCATCAAGTAGTTTATTACATCTTCAGAATATTTGCATTGTACATAAGTTACATTGAATTATTTCGCAAAAGAAAGACCATTGATATTTTTAATTTTTCATATCTAAATGTTATTGTCTTGTTTTTCAATCCTCCAATTTTTTTTTTACAGAATTTGTAAAAATATGGCAAACAATACGCATTTAAAATTTGCACAAATTATCTTTGAGGTCATGTCGAAATGTATGCCAAATTTTATAAAGTTTCACCATCTAGTAATGGAATATTAATTATTGAAATTCGTCACATTTTTTTATCTTTTATAAGAGCCCATATTGAAAGTTGCAATTGTTAAAAATAAATATCTCAATAACCACATGGTGAAGCTTCTTTAAATTTTGCACAAATTTTAATATATGATGTCAAAGAAGATCAGTAGAAATTTTGAAAGAATTCTGTCTAAAAAATTCAAGTCAAAATTCAACATTCAGTTGACACGCACAGTCAAAAACTTTTGAATAAACTGTCACACAACTCCTACCTTAAATGTCGCCTTATTTTTCAACCCCAATTGTAAAAAATTTGTAAAAATGTGGCGAACAAAATGCAATATCATCTGCTTCTTGCTGCGGGGAGCGATTATAAATGTCGTTTGTAAAGAGAAAAGTCAGAGTGCGCATCAGCTGGCTGTTTTGGTAAGAAGAGACAAGGGGTCTGTGAGGTATAGAAAGGCTCTCAGATTATATGAAAGTTTCGCGAGTGGCTCATCTATATGTCGATATTAAATCTGTCAAAGGTTGCTGTACCGCATGAGGGAATAAGGCATGCAGGTATATAGAGAAACGGAAGGAGAAAGCCCGAGTATCTCGGGGTTACCTTCCGAAATACGTGATGTATACACACGCACACATATACATACAAAATGTTGTATATACAAGCGCGGGAGAAACAGAGGAGGAAATAGAATCGCGAGCTTTGTGCTCTCTCGTAACCATGGTGACCCATCCCCGGGGCTGTACAAACCTTTTGTACACGTATATACATTTATATACAAGTACACAAGTATAGAGAACCATCGCCTCTCGCTGTCTATACACAGTCAATTCCTAGGAACCATGAGCTTTCTCTCACTATCATTTCTATATCATTCTCATCTCTAACAATATTTTCATCTGTATACACTGTATGTATATATTTCTCTCTTCTTCTCTCCCTCTGTCTCTTCTTATCGAGTTGGTATATATTTATTTTTTAAACTCTCATCTCTTTCATATTTTATTTTAGAATAATTTACCAGGCGTGTGTCTATTTTTATTTCAACTTCGTTTGATAAGGCATCCAAGAAATTCGCAAGGAATTTGTTCGATTTCGCTGAAATTCCTCGAGATACGAAGAATCGTCTACGCGAAATGTTAAGAATTTCGAGAAAATTTAAAGATAAGCGAAGAATTTGAATCAATATGCGAGAGAGAAAAAAATGATAGAATAAGAAACGCGTGATACATACATGAAGCATTCGGAAAATTATAAAAAGTATTATAATACGTAAGGGTAAATTATTTTTTATTTTAATGTTAAATATATGTAAAAGAATGAAAAAATCAATTCTACATTGTTTAAAGAATTTTCATAATTTCAAACGTGTATATGTATATTCATTGTGAATATCCTCTTATTAATTGTATTATATACATACATATGTGTATAAGTCGATCTAAGGTAAAGAGGTTTATTTTTCGTAACTTTAATTTATTAGAACAAACTTGCTGAACCCTAGAGATAGGGTCAATTTTCTGTCCAACTATTGGGACATCCTACATATTCAAACATTCAAGTATTTATTTACTAGAAATATTGTTTAAAATTAATACATAAAACGAATTTTGGATCACTAAAATATCAGACAATAGTTTAGATGTGAATTTGAGGTAGATTTTTTTTGTTTGAATATTTTTTAAATAAATATCAAGTGTGAAAACCTCTTTGCTGTTCAATTATTGGGATATTTACCTTATTTATTCATTCACCTTGTCAGTACTAAATAAATTCATCTTATTTTCGTTCATTTCTTTTCTCTCGTTTTTTCAATAAATTTTTTTGTGTACAAATGAAGTAAAAAAAAAGTACTACAATATCCTTCAAGGTTTAAAAGAGGGAATTCATATATTCGTGAATTAAGAAAAAACGTCGAGATAAAGAAGGAACAACATTTTCCTTTTCGCGTGTATATATAAATCTATATGCACTATATAGATATGAACAAAAGGATTTTGTGAGAGAGCAGCAATAGAATAAGGAGAAATAGCAACGAGAGCCAATATAAGATTCATTTTCTGATTCTCTTATCGGGTTTACGTGACCATATATATACAAAATATACATATTATATTAGAGATTTGCTCTATTATAAATTCTTCTACAGGAGCTTACCAATGTCAACTAAAAAAAATTGTAATTAAAAAAAATTTAACATATTTTATATCGATGGAATAACAATCCGTTAATAATATTAAAATAAAATAAAGCAAGTTTTCAAATTCAGTTGCTCGCTATACTTATACGTATTTTTATTTGATTTTTTTAATTTACATACGTTTTTTTCCTCGATTCTTTATCTTTTCCCTTTTTCGTTTGGGCGAAATAAATTTACATCTGTTCGAACTCGTGTTCGAAGACAAAAAAAGATTTGGAGCCCGAAATTCGATGTCGAGCGACGTTTTCGTGCGTTCTCCGGGACTTCTTGTCGCCAATTCCGGTACATATTCTTACACGTAAAATACGAGGCTGGTAGGAGAGAGGATGTTATTGCGAGGAGGTTCGATTCGCCGATTCGATCTTGATTAGAGCCGACGCTCTCGTTCGCTCCCGAGAATATCTGGGCGCACAATGCCCGAGAATGGATATATAGGAAGAGAAAAAAGAGCGAGAGAGAAATAGAAGAGAAAGAGAGAGAGGCGGAGAAGAGGAAAGAAAGCCTCAGGTAATCCGACGTGCATTCGCCACGGTTCGAATGTCAATTCGATCGAAAAGAACGGGTGCCGAGCGGAGAATTCCCTCGCACGCTGCGCTCTCGGAGGTGTGCCTGCGGCGTCGAGGATGGAGCGAAGAACGGGAAAAAAAACGAGACGCGAGGGAGGACGAGAGAAAAATGAAAAAAAAAGCGAGTTATGGAAGGCGAGAGAACGGGGCGGGTTTACGCTTCGTTTTTTCTCTCTCTCTCTCTCTCGCCACACTTTCGGCCTACGGACAGTGTAGCCACAATGTAAAAGGATTGAGAATCTCGAAGGTGCCTTTGAAAAGAAATCGAAAATTTAAAAATCACATTTGCGCAAAATTACATTCGAGATATTTTTCGATCAAACTTATTTTGAAAAAAGAGGATTTTTTCCGAACATTTTTACAGATTACATGTTTTAAAAAAATATTAACACAAAAGAATAAATAATCGAAGAATACATTTTTAAGCTGAAATAAAATTATTGCTTATTTCAAGAAAATAATCATCAGTAATTGATTCAATGCGATATATTTTATTCATTATTAAATTTAAAAAAATGGGGTTAACAGTTGTTAATACATAATGTAAAATATTTCTTGGTTTGGACTTGAGTTTCGAATAATTCTGAAACTTTGGCAACCCGGTGCGAATTTTTACAAATGGACATCAGAATAACGAAAAGAAAATATCCCGAATGGTCTTTCATCAAGTTTTGATCCTCTCTCTTTCGCTCTCCCTTTTTTCGTGGTATGTTCTCGAACGGCCATAACTCTTATTATTCGCCTTTGATCGGAGATTTGGGAGAGCTCAGGATTTCCTCGCACTCGGTCGATCTTCCTCACAATGCGCGCGAACGCACACACGCATACATAGGGACAAAAGAGAGGAGAGATCTTCGTGTGTAGGTCGGCGGAGATCTTTTCGGAGCTCTTTCGGCCCCGTTTGGCCTTCTTCGAGCAACGCGAATCCTTCATTCGTCCGCACGCCGGTGTTCGAACTAAAAAGAAGACGGCGAAAAAAAAGGAAGAAGAAAAATAAGAGAGCGAGAGAATAGCGCCTCGGCACGTTCGCAATTTCGAAGCGTACGGCTATATAATGGAAGTATTCGAGAAAAAAATTATCCTCTTTTTTTTTCTTTCATCGTCAACAAAAACACAAAGGATATCGCGGGAGCGTGATTCCGTACAGGATTATCGATTCGCGCGAAACACCTCGAGAAACTTCTCAGAATTCGTTATTGAACGCTTTCAACTATCCGCCGAGGAGATCGATCCGTTGAATTATTTTGCGTGTAGATTAAACTTGTCACTCGGCGACAAAGCCGATTTTTTAGACGGGATTAAGAATATTACACGCGTTTCGTCCAATCCTTTTTCGAATTAATATTCAACGTTTCGGGAATTAAATTACAAATTTTATTACTCTCACAAATTCAGTCATCAAATAATAATCTTAGTAAAAAAATATAGATTTTTCTACAAAAATTCATATCAGAATGTATGAATAGAAACAGAAACGAATAGAAATATTTATTGTTGAATATTGTAGTTTTAACACGCCTTTTTATGGAGAATGTACAAAAAATGTGATATTAATCATTAAATATCTCAACTTTCGTACGGTGAAACCTTCTAAAATTTGGTACACTTGTGTATATGAAGTTAAAGAAAGTTTATGCAAAAATTTTAACGAAATCTATTTTACAGTCCAACCACCTTAAGACTTTAATAAAATTTATTTAGCTAATTCTTTAGTATATAAAATAAAAGTCAGCATAAAATTATATGTTTTACTTTTCTTTATAGTTGTCGATGAGTGATTCAACATTTAAATTCATGCTGTGTATATACGAATTAGATTTAAATATTATATATTACGTATACATACACATGCTGTGCATAGAATATGGAACTTCAATGCCAGATAATTCGAGGAAGTACGTAGAGAAAAAAAATTTGAAGAACCGTTCTTAATATTTTAATAAAAGTCGGCAGCCTCGTTAATCCAAAATCAATATTTGAGACGACTTGGCCGAAAACGTTGGCCGGTGGGCCATTCTTGAGCATTTGGCGCTCGTTCGGCTGTTCGTCGGCTAATACCGCGTGATATTAGCGTATTCGTATTAGCGCAATATTATAGAGCTCGAATTTCATGCGATGAATCGGATGAGAACCGGGCCGTATATACGTAGCTCCGAGTCATCACTGAATATTAACGAGGGTACTTTAACCCTTTGCCGAAATGCGAATTCGATATTATGCCATTGGGTTACTCCCGGGGACGATGCCATTACCCCCCCCTCTCTCTCTCTCTCTTCCCTCCACCCAACTCATGAGCAAGCAGCCGAACGGTCTTGCTGATAACGTTCGCGAGTACGACGCTCTCGAGAAAAAGCGAGAGAGTGATCGAGAGAGAAAACCGACGATTCTCGCTCTCGGAGAAATATTGTCATTGCTTCACCATGAGTTTCTCTATACAGGTTATTCCAGCATGAATTTAAAAAAAACTGCTCTAAAAAAATTTTTTTTAAACAATTTTTCTCTTAATTATAAATCTCTGCAAAAATTTAACACTTCGCAGTACTGTACTTTCAAAACTTTATTTTTTTGAAAAAAAAAAAAAAAATACGTATATTTTTTCGTTAAGTGTAAAAATCGTATGCTTGCGTGCAAAGTTAAAATTATGTTTTTATTTTTCTGGTAGAATAATTAATGAAAAAACAATCATCAGCGAAAAATGGTTTCTGAAAAATTTCTTCTGTTATATTTCAGTAGAATTACGAATGAATAAAACAACTCGTGTTGTAATAAAGCCCAATAAACAATTGAAATGAAAAAAATGTGAAATCTAGATATCTGGTTGCGATGAAAAATGCAATAAAAATGTTTGTGGTGAAAAAATGTCGATTAAGCCTGGAATGATCCATGCCTGGGTATACACCGAAAGCAAAAGCTATATACGTGGAACGTTCATTCATCGGTTCGAAAGCCCGGTAGAAGAACGATGGAGATAGTGGAATGATATCGGGAAGCAATTCTCGCAAATGGAATATATACCTATCGATTTTGCTCTCTCCGTCTCTTTTTATTCTTTCTTTTGCCCCTTTCGCATTGACGCCGCTGCCGCGGGCCTGATAACGTCGCGAAACTGGTTCAAGTAGTCCTCTTTCCGATAACGTTGTATCTCACCGTTTTCTCTGTACATATACACGTACTTTTATCACAAATATACCTTTCGCAAACATCCACAGCAACTTTTCTCCCGTTTGAAAACAATGAAGCAGTCAAATCCTCCGAAATTCGCTAACAGAAAGTTCAGTTCGAATAAGTTTGGACCGACGACAATATTTTACTGTATTTTTTCTCGCTGTGTTCCAATATTAGTTGCTTATTTAATTTCATTTATATACTTTAAAATTTGGACTATGTAGATATAACGTTTTTAAATTTCAATCTGTAAAATAAATATCATCTATATAAATGATAAAACTTCAATTGATTGAATTCATGAAGATACGAAATAAAATATGTATTCAATTATTTATTTGTCCATGTATTTAGTTGCTTGTTTGTTTGTTCATTTGTTGAGTTTATTTTATTTCTACTTTTAAGGTAGTTCTAGAGTCAAATTAAACGTTTTTATTTCAATTTATATCCATATCATGCGGTTTTTAGCTTAAGTTTATTAAGAAAAGTTGTTGCAAGAATAACATACTCAAAATTCAAGGTAATCCAAGGTGATTTATACTTATTGTTATACGTATGTATAAAAATTAAATAAATCATAATATTAGGATTTTTTAAACTAAAGGAAGCTTATTCTTTAAAGTATACAATAAAGAGTTATGCTAAATTTGAAGATGGTTCACCATCTTGATTTCAAGATATTTAGGATTGAAAATGGCAATATTTAACACATGTGCTCGTATATAGAAGAGCACTGAAAATTGTGATTATTAACACTAAATATCTCAATTTCAACATGGTGAAATCTCTTTAAATTTGGTACGCATATGCGTAACATATCAAAGAATGACTGTACCAATTTTGAACAAAAACCTAAATAATCGATAAAACTATAGAACTACCTGAAATTTAAAAAAAAGATCTATTGTACTCCTCAGTTGATGTCGACTTGCATTCTCTTGAAATGAAAATACTTTTATCGAGAGTGAGTTATATAAGACACACAAGCACGAACTATAGAATTAACGACGTTATCGGAGATCCTCCTGGTCTTGTTTGTAGCTCTTTTTCATCGAGATGTTTTTTTTTCATTCTCGGAAAAATTTACGAGAATTCCTCCAATTGGAGAAACTTTCTTACTTGAAGAAACTCTTGATATAACATCTCAGATACAATCAACATTAATCCATTCGCAATACGAGTTTCTACGTTCACTATCCGTGAACTTATTCCCATTAAACATTATTACGTTATATACTTTTTTACCAAAAACAACATTACGTGAACTTTTTTTTATAACGAAATGTGTAATCAATTTCAAACACGTAAATTGTGGAAAAAACCTATTTAATATAAATGACAGCTGTCATTTACTATAGTAAAATAAAAGTAACGAAGACAATAAAATAAAAGGATATACATATATGTCAAACTTGAGAAATTTTGTGTTTTTTAAGCTTTTATTGCTTGACCACATTTTTTGAGTTCGATTCGATAATTACCTTAAATTTTCCAGAGTTGCAATATTTGTAAATTAAGGGTGTTGAGTCCATAGAGCAAAAAATCAAAAGTTTGACAATATTTTTCTCCTGTACGAAGGCGTTTGAAAGTAAAAATACTGCAAATCAACTGAAAAGAAACATACTTAAAATTCAAGATCGTCCAGGTTTACTCTATTTGTGATTTCACAAAAAAAAATGATAAAATTTTTTTGAAAAATTAAATAAAGCTTCAATAACGCTATACAAAGATCAGTGCAAAATTTCACTTCAATTAGGAAGCTTTTTACTGACATATTTATTATACAAAATTACAACTCCAAACATGCACGTGCTCTTATGGGAAGGTGCAAAACAATAACCATTTTTAACAATTAATATCTTAATGAGGATCTTCCTAATCGTCGTGAAATTTTCACACAACCTTTTAGAGATTACTTAATATTATGTAAAATTTTTAAAAAATTTTCATCATTTTCGATTTTGAACACAATATCCTTAAAGTATAATATATATAATAAATAGTAAATGTTAACTGATGAGTTTAGCGTCTTGCATCGCGAGTTTTTGTTCCATTTTCTCTGGATCGTTGTCTACGTTACTTCTCGAAAAGAGTCTGACTCGTTCGCGAAACCACCCTCGCCAACTTTCTTAATTACACATGTATGCATTTGGGCGACTCGCGTACACATTCCGGTAAGCGCGAGTGTGACACTGCGAGTATGCAGCGAGAGTAGCACTCAGCCCTAACATAACCGTGCAAATATAAACTCCTTCGTTCGTCTACACGCTGAAACAAAACCAAGAAAACCAAAGAGCTCTGCAAGCTCATAGCCAATTGCGGCCGGATTCCATGTTTGTACACTTTTATACATAGAATTTTTCATCATTTTTTCATTATACGAGTAATTAGTTTTGTGGTACCGTGGTATATAATAAAAGCAATTTTTGGAGATTTTGAGAAATTTTCGAGAACGAACCTAGCTTCCTTGATCATTTTTATAATAAAAAATGTTTCTTAAAAGTAACAAAATTATTCCGATTTTTCAAAGCTTTTTTAATTAATGAGGTATTAACGAAACTGTACGAAATTGAATTTTTCCTATTGAATTTTTTTTACGAAATAGAGTATTAATCCAATTTTTCGATGGTTAAATTTTAAGTAACGTTATCGATAAAATAAGCAAAAATTATTTCGACAAAGTATGTTCGACATAAGCCAGAGTCTTATGAGAAACCGCCGTTAGCATTCACTCTTCGATTGAAAAAAAAAATATATTTAGAGTAAATTTTCAAATAATCTAAAATATTTCACGTGTTCATTAGCGTGCAAGATATAATTATTTACCATAAAAATATATGGTCATCGAACTTTTTATTGAATTATTTAATTATAATATCAGATATGATATGCTCATACGTGAGTGAATCCAAGTCAAATTATAACCTAAACATGAAAATCACTTTTCAACTACATCTACATATATTTCATTAATAGTTTACATTTAAAAATTAGTATATTTGGTAAAAAACGATTTATTCAATCTTAAAAGTTATTTATTTACACCTTATATTTAAAAATAAGCCAAATAGTATCTCATTTGTCTAGCAAGCATCGCTAATACCACCTTAATTCAATTACGGTAATCAAATCAATTTTTTTATTTACAAAAAAATGGTAAACTATATTTTAGTCTTGTATGTACTGTACGAAATTTTTTTAATCAACCATAAAAATAACTTTTTGAGAAAAACAGCAAAGGTTTTATCATTTTATTCTCATGTTCAAAAAAAATTATGTACATTAATTTTTTTTTCCTTTCTGTTAGTTTGAACGTTAATTTTAATTTTATCATCAACAATATCTAAATAGAATTTAACCTATATATTATAAAAATATATTGAAATATAAATGTTGGGTGAAACATATCGCAGCAATCTCTTTAATTTTATTTTTTTAAATACTGTAATTTGTGTTCCGGAACTCGACATTGTATGCATAGAACCGAAATGCGCGTGAAAGCTCGTTCTCATGGATAAAAGAGACTCGAGCGTGAGTCTGCGGAGTGCAAAGTGACGTTGGAAGCTCATAGTCGAGTCTCTCGACCAGACGTGCGTTCAGCTGTTCTTCAGTTTCTCGCAAAAGCATCTCTCTCCTTCTTTCTCCATTTCTCGTCGAGATAATACAAAGCTCGCATCGCAGACGCCTCCTCGTTACATGAAGGATGCAGTCACATGTTCGGGATGTTTCACGCGAAGCGAAACATTTTCTGGCCCCACGGGCACCACCGGAAGCCACTTAATTCGCGTTGCTAATCAACGTGCACGAAAAGTTCTTTTTTTCCACTTGTTTTTTCTTTTTCTCTTCAAGTGAAATTTTTTTTTGTGATAAAATTATAGAAAAGTTGAAAGGGAAAATGAAGAACAACGGCGAAATTATTATTTCTCGTAATATACACATAATTATAAAATGTATTTGTGACCCACGCAAAAAAAATAATTTCACACACACATTTTTATCATGATACATTGAGAGAATCGAAAACTTTGTACCAATTTTTATTTAAATAGTTATCCAGTTATTTAAAAAAGAAATTCACATAATATAAAATTATAATTTAGGATATTTTACAAAAAAAAAGTTCATTATTTTATCATAAAGTTTGGATTGTTATTTTTATGGGAAAAAATTGAAGCTTTTAATGTAAATTAGAGAGAATGGGAGAGAAGGAGAGAGAGAGAGAGAGGGAGAGAGAGAAGGAAGAGAATAAAAGGGAGACTGAAGTGGATCGTGTCAACGAGGCCGAGTCTCGTGTTCGATTCGACACCACGTGCGCGCTCTGTAAACGTCCGAGACGTCGAAATGAGACGTAATTCCCACAACGGGGATCGCTTGGGTAGAAATCCAGGGCGAGTTAGGTGAAAGCAGAGACTAGCGGCGATTGAGCCTGACGAGCAAAAGGGCTCCGATTTGCATCGTTACTGCCGTCGAGTATTCTTCGACGCCTGGCCTTTCCGAACGCGCTACGAATTCCGCAGTACAAGCGTTGCGTCCCGTGCAATTAACGAAAACTCTCCTGAGAGAGCGAGAAAGAGAGATAGAAATAGAGAGAGAGAGAGAGAGAGAGAGAGAGAGAGAGAGAGAGAGAGAGAGAGAGAAAATTGATCGATAGAGCTCGAATCCTGACTGTGCCCTCTTCGCGGTTACGTAATCTCCGAGAGTCAGGAGTTATCTCAATTATTTCTCCCATTTTATTCTCTACGTACATAAATACACACACACACACACATATGTATTTATATTATATACAGAATTTCTATAATGAGAAAAATTGGTAAAAATTTAAACCGAGTATATAAAAAAAAGATTGAAGATGTAATAAAATAAAAAATTCTTTATGAACCAAGATAAAATTACTTCGTTTTACGTCGATCGAATCAACGAAATACAGTTCACTTCCTCTCCGTACTCTGACTCTGTCGATAAAATAAAAGCGAGGAAAACTGAGCTCTATGCTGGAGAGGGAAATATATAGTGATTTTATGGTTTATAAAAGAAAATGCAGTTGGGTCTCATAAACGTATCGAAGATAAGGAAGAAATGAAAAAAAAAAAATATATATGAGCGATTCCACCAAATATAGCCTCGGTTACACCTCGACCCCCTTCGATTTTTTTTTAACTTTGAGGATACATTTGGTACGTCAA
>JAPYYW010001890.1:0-39826 GCA_030522545.1 Cremastinae sp. A BG-2022a | reverse complement strand
CGAATGGCGTTGGAATTACGTTAATACATGCATTTTTAAAAAAGTTATGACGCCTTGAAGATTTTTGAAAAAATGGAAAGGGGTATACCTTAAAAAATTCGCAAAAATTTTCGAATTTTTTTTTATCGATTTTGAGACCTTATTCGATCGCAAATTTTCCGTAGATAACGAAAATGCTACTTATTCGAGGCAGAATTCAAGAATTGATATTGAAAAATTCCAAAAACCATCCAAAAATCAGTCTATAAAAATTTCAAATTTCAAATTTCAAGTCAATCCATCATCGATAGGTCGATTTCTATAGAATTTCATACTCTGCATTGCCATCTGGTCACGATGAATTAAAATAAAGTAGCCTATGTTCAAATCGACGATGAAAATTGTCTCTATGACAAATTTCATTCAAATCCTTGCAAATGTTTTTGCATGATTGAGTAACAACCATCCAAACATAAAAACATTCACATTTATATATTAATAAGACTATATCATATTATTACATTATTATATTATATAAATATAGTAAATATAGTATATACTAATATAAAAATATTTATGTGAATTATAATCTATATAGTGCTTCACCAAAAACGGCCAAGAACCTTATAAAATATATCGCATTTTCGTTTATCGATTCGCGGGACAAATTTAATTATTTATGTATAGAAAAATATGATGTCGATGAAGAAACATTCCAAATATATAAATATTTAAATAAAAATATATGATATGAGATATAAATGAGAAAAAAGTATATGAGGGAAATTCTTGTTGAGATAGTCGCGTGACGTATCGAGGAATATCGCATCGGTTAATTGCGGCTGTCGTTGCCGGGGAGCAGGATTTACGATGGCCGAGGGCCGAGTTTGTACTCTGCTCCCAGCATCGCGACCATTCGGCCTCTCCTCGCTCGACTCCTGCTCCTGCTATATCGCTTTTCGTCGCGCAGTTGCTTCGTTTCTTCGCAAAGCTATACCTCTCCATACATACACCTCCCCTCCCCCACTTTGACAAACACTGTATATTTATTCTCCTACCTCATATATGCAAATATACACACTCTATATATTATACGGATTTATAACGATTTAAACTATATACTTATATATTATGTTCAATTTGTGCATTTATTTTATTTATTTTATTTATTTTTATTAATTTATCTATTATTATTTATTTGTTTATTTATCCATTATTATTTATTTGTCTATTTATCTATTATTTATTTATCTACAAAACGATTTTTTAAAGAATTTGTTAAAATTTTGCATAAAATATCTTTAATGCCAAGTGCATATGTGTATATTTAATTAAAAGAAATTTCTCTGCATAGAATTATGCCATGTGCATATGTGTATTTAATTAATAGAAGTTTATCTGCATAGAATTAGAGATATTAATTATCAAAAATTTGTTTAATTTAAAATATTTTAAATTCTATATTGTTATATATTTAATAATAAATTTTTGTTTTCTATTATGTACACCCTTGAACTATTTTTGGATAAATTTTTGTTGAATCCTGCCGATACGCATCGTCGGCAAAAAAGAATGGTAAATGAGCAATTTGTTATCCGAAAGTCGCCGCCACCCCGCGAGTTTGCTCGATCGGTCGCGCAATCGCGCGGCGGTGCACCGCGCGGGTCTTTATCACTGCGCGAGGCTATAAATATGCATAATATTCATCGGGGATTGCTACTAATCGGCATCCGGCAAAGGCATTCCGCGCGAGATCTCGCCTGCTTTTCCACGTGTTAGATTTTACTCTTTCTCTCTTTCTCTCTTGCATCTAAAATAACATTTAAGGTAAACGTCCCAATAGTTGAACAGCTAAGGGTTTTCTCACTTTGTATCTTTATTTCAAAAATATTCAAATGAAAAAATCTGCTTCTAATTCACATCTAAACTATTGTCTGATATTTTAGCAATTTAAAAATCATTAAATGTGTTAATTTTAGATAATATTTCTAGTAAATAAATACTTGAACGTTTGAATATTTAGAATGTCCCAATAGTTGGACAGAAAATTGACCCTGTCTCTAGACTTGAGGGATTTTTTTTCGATAAATTAAGGTTATGAAAAATACACTTTCTCGTACAAGAAAAATAATCCATATGATTTTATTGAGAAAAAAATAATTTAAATATTAAAAATAATATGGCTAAAATTGTCCAACTATTGGGACGTTTACCTTATTCTCATCTACGCCAATCAGGCTGTCCTAATATAATTACACGGAGAGAATATTATCGTAAAATTTGCAGTGGAGTTGAGTTCAATTTTACTATATTCAATATAGCTCAGTGGGACCATGTTGCAAAATTTTTAATTTTTATTATGGTGCATGTTACCTACACTGAGAACAGATTAAGTTGAAAAATATTTAGTTGAAAATATATCGTCGAAACAACATTAGTTTCTTTGAAATAATTAAACTTCAGTTAAATAAACCAAGAATTTCAATTTGCAAAATAATATCGTTGAACGTATTGAAACAAATATTTTGTTGAATCAACTAAATTTCGTTTTCAGTGTATGCGAAAGGTAGAAAATTTACTATATGGTCAAAAGTAAAAATTAACAAGATTTTCGTATTTTTATCAGTTGACTATATCAATCAGCATCACTGTTTATTCTGGCAAAATGGTCCCACGTTACGAAAGAACACATAGTAATTATTTTTACAATAAAATTCTCTCCGTGTCGCGAACAGGACGCCAAAAACCTTCGAATCGATTCTCGCACGCACAAATCAGCCCGACGAGCCTCTGCGTCATCTGCCGACTCATAAAATCATCAGACAGCAAAAACAATTCAAAATTGCTCAAATAAGAATTCAAAATTACTAAAAAAAAAACGTTTTTTGCGACATACAATAAGGAAAATCGAAATTCCTCCTTCATCGGCGCAAACGTATCTCGTGTCGCGGAGTAATTAAAACTCACCGCCGCCCGTGTCACGTTTACGCAATTTCGTCGCTCGCGCACTTTGAATTACGCACTTTATTGTATATCGTTAAAGACTCTCAATAATAAAGACGCGTGCACCCGGAGTGTTCGAGCACCCATTTTAATCACTTCTCATACTACATATATATATTATTTTTTTTAAACAACAAATTTTATCTCAAATAACTGCCGCACATATAAATTCATAAAAGACACGTCACATTTTTCATTCCTCAAAATAATCAGCACACTTTCATTCGTATACACGTGAGCCTTATTGAAAGAATTAATAAATATAAAAATCTTTTTTTATACGTATATTGAAAATGAATATATATAATAATAAAATTATTATTATTATAGTAATTATTATTATTAGAAAATAATATATTAGAATAATTATTATAAAGTAATATAGTAGAATAATTATTATAAAATAATATATTAGAATAATTATTATAAAATAATATATTAGAATAATTATTGTAAAATAATACATAATAATAATAATGGGAGAAGGAGAGAACAAATGAAAAAATGGAGACGCGGGAGCGCGTGAACGCAATAAAGAAATGACTTTTCGAGATACTTTTTCGCAGATAAGAAGAATTTAACGCCGCTTTAATAAACGTCGAGAGTGCATAGTATCGCGTTACGTGTTCAGAAACAATATTTACACTGGCCCTGTGGACATGCACCCCCTGTGGTCCCCGTTGTACATAACGATATATACATATATATATTTATATATAGAATTTTTAATAAAAAAAAGTAATAATAAAAAATAGATAGATAATGGTGTTTGTATATATGGTAGAGGTAACAGAATAAAATCGGTGAAAGAGAGAAAAATATAGTTTTTAAAAAATATTAGAATATAATCACCGCGCCGCCGCCGCCACGTATCTTGAACTTTTGCGTAATAAGCCGCGCGGGAGAGCAGATAAACCGACAAATCGCCGTGATAATGTGATTAGAATAATAATCAATCGTTAATGGCGGAGTGCGTGCATTTTCGATCTCGAGAGAGCGAGCGCGCGCGGCGTTGTTTCTATACTTGTTATTTTTTTGCCCCGATACCAAATCACTCCCTCGCATTTACATTTACTTTTTTTTTCGTTCGATATATTATATATAAATATATAAAGAGCGTTACACCCCCGTATTTATAATAAAATTTGTTTTCTTTCCATTGGATATAAGAGCGATTGAAAAGAATTTTTTTTTATCTGAGTTTATTGTGAACTTTGTGTATGAAATAAAAAAAATTCCACAGTGATAGATCGAAAACAGATGATAATTTTTTAAAAATTTAATTTTTTGTTTTTATTTTATTAAAAACTTGAAATTTCGTATATACGATACTAAATTTAAAAATGGAGCAGTTACCGTCAAATCGTTGAATTGAGATGGAATTGCTCAATAAATTAATACATCTGTAAACTGAAAAAAAATTTTGTGAAATTTTGTTGATTCGACAAAATTTTGGTTTAATCAACTGAAATGTTGTTGATTCAACAAAATTTTGGTTTAAAATTAAATTAAAATTTAAATTTAAATAATAAATTAAAATTTTGTTGATACAACAAAAATTTTTTCTCAGTGATAGGTAAATCAAAAAAATATATACAATTGTGAGTATATAAATATATATATGTGTATTATTGCACAAAAAAAAAGAAAAGATGCAGTTGCACAATAATATATGTGAATAATAAACTTTTTTCGAGCCCACGTGACAGAACGGGGGGAGAGAGCGTGCGCGAAGAGAAAATTGTTGATCTCGTTTCAAAAATAATATATAGATCATACGATCGAGATTCTCGATCTGGGGTATATATACAATCGTATATTTATATATATATATAAAAATAGTCAATATATATATATTGTCTCGAGATGTGATTCGTCGTTTGTCTCTAGCCTTGTTGTACACGTTATAATCTGCTGTCGTCCGGGGGGGTTCTCGCGGGGCAGCGATTTTGATTTGTAATATTGTTTATCGAGATTGAGAGAGCGGATAGGGCGGGAAAGAGCGAGATTTTTCGGTAGATATTGTCTCGGCGTACAAAGAGAGAAAGAGAGAGAGAGAGAGATGAAGAAAACTGAAAGAGATCGAGATGAGGTATACGTATCGGGAGATAAATAAATAAAATAAAATAAAAAATGAAAAAAAAAAAACATGGCGGCGAACACGATATCGGGAGGAAACGGAACGCTTGAGAACCGACCTGTTCCGCGACTTATTTCTCATTTCTCTTCCACGTCGCCCGAGCAAACGTTGATCCTTTTACATTATTACTAATATATATATATATTGTATATGGGCAGTTTTGTTTACAATTTTTCAATAATTAATAATAATTCACGAGTATACAAGGTGTAACTAAAGTTTAAATATTTGTAAATAAAATTAGTAAATAAAAGATGTACTGAAAAAAAAATAATACTAAATATATTTATATATACGAGTCAAAATGGTGAAATAATCGATATAAATAATTGATGTTTAAAAGCCGATGCACTGAGAGAAAAATATTGTAGATTTTACTATAAAGTGACGATTATACTAATTATTATAAAATTAAATAAATTTTTTAATTATAAAATTTATAAAATTAAGTAAATTTTGAAATTTTATATCTATTATTAGAATAAAGGTCTCAAAAATAGTATTAGATTTTGATACATTATCTCAATTCAGTTCTGAGATAAATTCAATACTAATATCATTAAAAAAAAAAGTTCGTTCGAAAATAAACAGTATAGTTGTCACTTTATGGTATAAAATCTATTATCGCGTGAATTTTCTCAGTGTGAATATATATTATTTCTTGAAAGAAACAATAATATATATTTATTGTTCCATTTAAACGATTATTAAATAGTGTATAGAAAAAAAAGGTTGGTTTTAAGTCGAGTGTACAGGTTTACGTGAGCGAGGGTGCTCCGGCGATCTTGGTACTGATATAGCGACCAGCCGAGCGAGCGATTTTACTATTATGTTACTTCCAGGGCGCGTGCTCCATGGAAAGCCCGCCGTCAGCATCAGGGATCTCGCTCCCAAGATTTCCAGTTAAATTATAATGCTCGCTCTCGGTGCGACGACGAAAATCCGGATCAGACGGATGTGAGAATAACGCCGACTCGAATTTCAATCAAAACATATACACATGTATGCTACATATATGTATTTTTAATATTATATATAGATATATATTTTATATTTAATAAAATATATTTATATATTTATATATTAAAAAATATAAAAAATCAAATGTTAAAGGTATTTAATTATTAAGAATTTATATTTTATTTAATTTTGAAAAAACAATAAATATGCACATCGTGAAAATTATATATTTCGTGGAAAAAAATCTCAGCTTTCAGAAAAAAAATATCAAAATTGAGCTGAAATAGGCCGCATTGTGAGAAAAATCTTTTTTTTATTTTTAATATTGAATTTTTAAGGGTCTTCTGTTGCGTATGATTAAAAAATGAATATTTTCATTGAAATGCGAAATTTGAAATGAGAAATTTTCCTACAAAAAACCTATTTTTATCCAATTTTTATGAATAAGTTTTATACGTCAAAAAAATGGATGAAAAAGTCGATAAAAAAATATTTTCAAAAATTCCAAAAATTCATAACTTCAAACCGGCTGCAAAATAAGGGCAAAAATTTTCAGAATATTTTTTTAACCTACACAGAATATATACTCAAAGTTAAAAAAAATCGAAGGTGGTCGACACGTGATCGAGGCAATATTTGTTGTAATCGCTCATATATACATATAATTAATATTAATTTCATATACACATCACCGCATTTTAAATAAAACAAATGAAATAAATAAATAAAATAAATAAGGCTTGAAACGAGCACAATAAAATTTTCACCTGAAAATAAATATTTGGCCGTATACCGAGAAAAAAAATATATAGATAGAGGCGTTTTATATATTTATTCTCTTTAAAAAAAATAAAAAGAAAAAAGAAAAAAAGAAAGAAAATAAAATAAAGAGCGTTGCGTTGAGAAAAGTATAATGTCGAGCCGCGGGGGTCTCGGCGGCGGTACGGCGCGAGAGATCGATCGCGCGAGGGAGCTGAGAAAGAGAGTATGTACGCGCGTGTGAGTTAATCTGGGAACCCGTTCGCCGGAAGGCGAGAGATCTATGAGCGACGAGTCCTATCGCGCACCTCGACCAGCAGCTTTTCCGCCTGCTTCTTTCCTCTCTTATATTCTCATATATATATATATTTTATATATACATATATACTGTATATATATCTATATACTATTTTCTCTTACGCATTTATTTTACAACTCTCGTGAGCACGAGAGAGAGAGAGAGACGCGAGCACGCGGCGCCAGCGCGATTCCCATACTGCCCGCGCAGTTTTCCTTTTTTTTCTGACGCTTTTATTCCTCATCATCTGTATGCTGGCTTTTCTCATCGCTCGCGTTCCTCTCTCAGGGAATAACCTCATCTCGTTTCTTTTTTTTTGCATTATTTGCTGTAAAAATAATGCATTTCTTATTTTTCTTTTATTATACTGAGAAAAAATAATGGTAGATTTTGTACTGTATACGAGTTACGACTATAGTAATTATTATGTAAGTTATTATATTTTATTTCGATTATATCATAAATATATATGCTCTATTTTACGATAAAAATATATTTACTTATAAAATATAATCAGCATTTTTGTCACTTTATAGCAAAATCTACAATCGTGATTTTTCTCAGTATTTTTCTCTGATACTCGTTTGAGAGTAAAGATTTATTGAGAAAAGTTGCTGCAAATCAACTGCAGAAAAACATATTTGAATTTCAAAATCATCCATTGCACAATAAAAATTATTAAGTTTTTTTGAAAAATTCGATGAAGCTTTTTTAACGCTGTACAAAGATCAGTGCAAAATTTCACTTAAATTAGAAAGCTCGTAACTGAGATATTTATTAAACAAAATTGAAACTTTTAACACGTGCTCTTATATGGGAAGGTCCAAAAAATAACCATTATTAACAATTAATATTCTAATGAGCTTTCTAATCGTCGTTAAATTTTAACACAATCTTTTAGAGATGTTACTCAATATTATGTAAAATTTTCAAAAATTTTCCATTATTTTCGATTTTGAACCCAACATCCTTAAAGCTGCGTATACCTCATTGTCATATTTCCCACATGGCGGATTCGACGCGAGACGCCCAGAGCTTTTCATTGTTTTCCCGTCACGCACACGTGTTATTGTGTCTTTTTATCTCTTATCACACCCTCGAGTTACTTATAATACATTTTTTGCATATTTTATAGAAAAAAAAATTATAATTTTATACATCACTTTGTTTGTAATGTTCATGCATGCACATTATAAGCAATTCTGTTCGTAAAGAATTTCATGTTAACAAATTCGTAAATTATTTTTTTCTTTTTGTCTCACCGAATCCAGAGATTTGCTGTGATGTAGGTTAATAAACTATCTAGATTTGTTCTTTTAAATACATTTTTTGTATACTAATTTTTTTCATAATAAATGTAACGTTGATATTAAGTAGCAAGTGTTCTGACAATGTTTTTAAAAATTTTATATTTAGGTATCAGATTCTTGAAATGATAATGCTTCCCTTATTAAAACCTGATTAACAAAATATGCCCTCGAGGATGGATTTGCTCAATGATATTCGGATTATGGGTCATAAAATGATGATTTGATATTCCAAACTTCAGCTCAGCTATCTGATACTAAATTTTTCACTTTAATCTTCGTCCCTGTTTATTGCCACTTAATAGAGTGGCTGCCAGAAATGTTGAACATGTATGGGTGAAGCTCGATAATTATCTGAGAAATGAAAATAATTTTTCAATAGGTGATGCTCATTTTATCGATGCATCGATGGTGCAATGGTGGTGCAATGGTGCAATAAACACGATCCATCAAAAAATTCTCATTTCTCAGAAAAGTATCGAGCTCTACCCATCCCTGTTACTAAAAAACATCAATTTTAAACCCAGTGAATTGATCAAATAACACTTTTTACATTTTTTATCAAACACACCAGTGTTATTATATTTACCACCATTTCCTTTTACCACTCACACAATTTGGTTAACACCACAAAATTTCATCCAATGTATACCTTCCCCTAAAATTATTTCCAAATAAGCGCATATAATATACATATGTATACAACACCCCCAGTTCAATCGACACGAAATAAGAAGCAAAAGAAGACCAATAGTCTATAAACACGTTGACTCCGTTTGTCTCTCATCGAGAAGAATCGCGCAGAGGGATATTTCGTGCGCGGAATCGCAGCTCGAGATTGAAAAAAATGAGCTGGAGCGCGGCAGAGAGGCGAAATAAAAAAAAAATAAAAGAGGGGAGCATCGGTGTGTGCAGTATATTTGAAGCAGCAGCAGCAGCAGAGCAACAACAGGCTACACACACATATATATATATATATATATATATATATATATATATATATATATATATTTATTTATTTATTTATTTATTTATTTTTATTTATTTATTTATTATTTTTTTTACACACATATATATAAATATATAGCCTGTTGCTCTGCTGCTGCTTCAAATATATACATATATATAGTATAATATATACAGAAAAGAGGAGAGTTCCAAGTCGTGTGTGCTGCTGGTGCTCCGTTAAAAAAAAAATAAAAAATAAAAAAAGAGTCGCGGACGCGACGCGGCGCGAGTGGACCAGTTTCCATAAATCTAGGCGGCGCTATCGCCGGGCTGAATCGCCCGGTGCTGTCTCTCTGTTTAAACCGCCCGGACACGCTCGCCCAGCGACACGTACGAGTCCCTTTTGTCTCTCTGCTCTGGCTGCTTTCTTAGCCCGAGCCAAGAAAAGCGCCGGAGCAGCGCTCGCGCGACGTCTTATCCACGCGATTCCCGAGAGCTGCCCCGCGCTCTCGCTCGCCCGGAATTAAATTAACCTGTAGTACACACGTACACCTCGCTCTCTGCTCTCTCTCTCTCTCTCTTTCTCTGCTCCCCTCGCACGGTCTACGCCGACCATTTTTTTTTTGCTTTTTTTTGTTTTTTTTTTGTTTTTTGCCATTTTCATCTTATTGTCCCTGCTTGCACGCTGATGCTTATTCTATATATTCTCGTTCGCGTGTGTTCTCTCGCGAAAGGATTATCCGGATTTGCCGGAAAACGTAAACGAAATAATCGTTTTGCGTCACTGCAGGCAGCGCTGGTGCGAGAGTATTATTTTTGAATACTGATTTATAAAAATAGTATTTTATAGAATTTTTATTTTATATTTTAATAGTATTTATATTTTAATAGTATGTTATAGAAAAAGTGATACGAAATCGAGGTTTTTGGATCGTTTTGTATGAATTTTGTGGATTTCGTTGAGAATAAGTAGCATTTTTGTTATGTGTGGTAAATTTCTGATCGAATAGATACTTGAAATTGATTTAAAAAATTCAAAAAATTTTGCAAATTTTTTTCAAAAATCTGGCGAGGCGTCATAACTTTTTTAATAATTGATGAATTGATATAATTTCAACGCCATTCGCTTAGTTTTTCAAAAATGTTTAAGAATTATCGTTAATAAAGGTGATTTTATTATGAGAAAGGAAAGATATCGCGAATTGAAATTTTGTCAATTCTTACAGGGGTCACACTTAGGTCTTGTATAGACCCATGAAAAATTCAACTTGCGATATCTTTTCTTTTTCTTAACCAAATTTACTTTATTAAGGGTGATCTTTAAAGATTTTTGCAAAACAAAGCGAATGGCGCAGGAATCACGTTAATTCATCAATTTTTTAAAAAGTTATCACCCCTCGAAAATTTTTCAAAAAATAAAAAGGGTGTTTTACCTTCAAAAATTATATACAATTATATACAATAATATATACAATATAAATATTAAAGTGAATAATATAAAAAATAAAAGGGATGCTGACGATAAGAGGACGCGTGTGTAAAAGTATGCCGGGCAAACAAGTGATAAACAATTTTATCAATATTGTAATGACGCCCTGCTTATCGCGCCGGCGTTGCATGCTGCGATATTGTTGAGGCAGACCCGATGGGGGCGGATTAT
Organism: Cremastinae sp. A BG-2022a; assembly: GCA_030522545.1. Lineage (NCBI taxonomy): Eukaryota > Metazoa > Arthropoda > Insecta > Hymenoptera > Ichneumonidae > Cremastinae sp. A BG-2022a. Next base: position 28,772 of record JAPYYW010001890.1, on the reverse strand, counting down.
TATTGTGTTAATAAATGTATAAAGCGGTGCATTAACGAGGAGGACACGAGAAATAAAGAAAACGACCTATCAGGAGACTAAAATAAAAAAATTAAAAAAAAACGAAAGCAGATGCAGGATGAACGAAAAAGAAAAAAAAATTCAGAGATTAAATAAAGTTGGACTGTCTCTCGCGCACGTTCGCCCCTGCGACGCGGAGTGTGTAAATCGCGGCGGTGCATGAACGCGTACAAATATTCGCCAGAACAAAATACACACACACACATACAAAAAATGCATTAAAAAAAAAATATATATATATATATATATATATATATCCATATATATAAAAACGAGAGAAGAGAGCAGATCAGCAGTGCTGTGCATTTCTCTTTATATTCGCATATAAATGGGCGCGCGGGAATGGGAGGACTTTAATGACTTGATAAGCACACTCGAGGCTCGCGCTTACCCGCAGTTTTCCTCTCTCGCTGCTCCTTTACAATCTGCTTCACGACTCCCCGCGCACTATATGTATATATATACATTTATATAGATATATTTTTTTATAAGTACGTTATATATACGTATATGTAAAAATAAGTACGCGAGAGAATAAAAGTGTACGCAGGGAGAGAGATATACATGGCATGTACGAAATAAAAGAAATAGAAATGAAATTTGATAAGAATGCCTCATCGCACACCTAGTAAAATGAGGAAAAATAGATATACTTTTGTTATATATTCACTGAGAATGAAATTTGGTTGAATCAAAAAAATATTTGTTTCAATACGTGAAACGATATTATTTTGCAAATTGAACTTAATTCTTGGTTGATTTAACTCAAGTTTCATTATTTCAAATAATTGTTGTTTTATTTATTTAATTATTTTATTATTTATTTTATTATTTAATGTATTTAATTTTAATTTTAATTTAATTTAATTTAATTATTTAATATTTAATTATTTAATTATTTAATTTATTCAAATAATTGTTGTTTCGACGAAATATTTTCAACTAAATATTTTTCAACTAAATCTGTTCTCAGTGTACATATACGTTCGCTGAGAAAGCGGCCAGTGCTCGAAAATCAAACTTTCTGAGCGAGGATATAGAATAATAATAAAAAATGAAGTAGTTTGGAACTAGGCGGAATAATGATCGAATCGAGATGAGATGTAATGTTATTCATTGAGCATTTCGATTATTGGAACGCTCGGACTGGAAAGTCCCGTGCGCGAAAATACATGCAAGTGTTGGCGGCGGCACGAGAGCTCTCGAATGCTTGACAGCTCCGTTTTCAACGATTCTCGCGCGCGCGCCCCATGTGCGCGCAATAATCTTTCGAGTATCGCGAAAATGAGCAAAGTGAGCCCGAACAACCTCAAATCATACTCGCGCCTGATATGCTAAATTATACGCGAGCTCACTTTTTAAATTTTCCTTTTTTTTTCTTCGTATTAATAAATATACACTCGGCGCATTCGATTTCCGTTCTTGTTGCAAGAAAATTTCTTGAAAAATATCAATTCTCGATGCATGACAATGTGAATGTACTATATACATGCTCTCACTGGAAAAAACTATGCACACAAAAAACTGTATATAAAATTGTAGATAAAACTATATATATACAACTGTATATAAAACAATATATAAATCTATATATAAAATTGTATATATAAAAATATATATACAAATGTATATACAATAATATATAATACTGTATATAAAACTGTACATACAACGGTATATAAAACTATATATAAAATTGCATATTAAACTATATATCCAACTGTATATAAAGCAATGTATAAAGCTATATATATATATCTATATATAAAACATGTACAACTGTATATAAAACTATATATGAAACTGTATATAAAACTATATATACAACTGTATACAAAACAATGTATAAAACTATATATATATAAAACTGTATATAAAAGTATATGTAAAATAAATAAATAATAAGAGAGTGATGAATCTAGTGGTGAATGTTTGATGATGATTATGATAATAATAAGCAGCGATCGATGAATAATGAGGGAACGTTGAGGGCGACTTTCTTCTGCTGTGAATGGCGAGTGTGTAATTAACTAATTCAATAAGCGGCGATTGCGTGGTGACAAGCATTTCACTCCCACGCGTTTTATAGCTTCGCGTTCGCGCGCTCGGTGTGTGCAAAAGCGCCGAGAGAAATATCCCCCTGCTTGTTGCGCTACGTGAATATATGTATAAATATATATATGTATATATGTATATAGACGCGCGTTTCTATCGTGTGCACGCGCTGCCGTCGACGGAGAAAGGCGCGATTATTGAATCAATGTCTCTCGCCTTCTTTCCTCTTTTTTCCTCCCCTCCCCTTTTATTTTGTCAATGAACGACGCGAAGAAGAATAAGGAAGGAGCACGAAGGAAAGAAAGAAGATATTTAATAACATATTTTTCCATATCTAACTTTTTTTCGAAGAAAATCCCAATGAAAAATGCATTCTTGACGTTAAATTAGTAAATTCTACAGTTTGGCTTTAGCTTAAAAAAGTTGTCAATTTTTGGAGTCTCAGTTTGACTATCAATTAGCAATTTGATCATATTTTAATAATAATTTAAACATTTTTTATCGTTTAAATAATAAAATAAAAAATGTTTTACGAAAACGTCTTGAAATTTCTGCCTATATATACGAAATGCGAATACTACTACGAAAATTGAAAAAAAAAATTCACAAGAATCTCATACTTAAAAATTTGTACTACGTGTAAATTTACGAATTTTTCATATAAGATGCAATGTTAAATCCCAAAAAATTTGGAGTTTCATAACTCTTGAATCACTCGGTAAAATAATTTCGAATTTGGCACAACATTTTTTCATACACTAAAAACCAAATTTCATTGATCCAACAAAATTTTTGTTTCGATACGTTCAACGATTGTTTACCAAACTGAACTACATTCTTTGTCGATTTAACTGAAGTTTAATTATTTCATATAAATATAAGTGTTGTTTCAAGAAATATTTTCAACTAAATATTTTCCAACCAAATCTGTTTTCAGTAAGAACAAAATACCAAAAATCAATAAAATTCTCATATTTTTACAAATACATCGCTCATACATCCTTAAACAAATATAATCTTAAAACGATGACATATATATACAATAGAAAAGAAATTTTTCTGAGGAAAGTAGCACGACGATAGAGTCGTAAAAAGATGCGATTACTTCTAGTTTATTTTTTGACACAGCAGTGTGTATAATAACAGGTTTAATATATATATATATATATATATATATAATATGCACCTATATATATGATCTCTAGTTCTACATGCTCTATATACGGTAGACGAGACTATGCGCCAAATTTGTGGTAACCAGGTGTCAAAACGAATGACGAGAAGAAAAAAAATGAGTGGGGAGGGTGTTAAAAGTTCGCACCTTGTCAAAAAAATGAGGCTCTCGAGCAGGGCGCAGGACGGTGGATAGAGCTCATCGCGTCAAGGTGTGAGACACTCCAGGATGCGAGAGAGAGAGAGAGAGAGAGAGAAAAAAGAGAGCTAATTTGAAGGAAAGCGAGAACGGTTTCGACGAAGAGCCGTAAAATTCCAGTGTTTAGAGGTAAAAAACGATTGGAAGATTTTAGGGACTAGAGGATCATCGTCAGGAGGGCGTTCTAAGGCCGTATCGTTTCACAATAAGAAAAAAAAGCATCTCCGAAAAATTCCAAGCCCCCTCAAAAGAAAGAAAGAAAAAAAAAGTCTACATATATATATATATATTTTTTTTTTTGGCACTATAAACGAGTGTGATAAACGATGGGAATTTAAAGGAGAATCAATCCAAAATTTCATCAATAACTTCCTTTTTTTGTCCCCCAGATAAATACAAAGAGAAATATTTTTATCCTTCAATCATTTGTCGACGGGGATAAAAAGAAAAAGCGGTGGAAAAAAAGTAAAAAAAAGGTTTGCAACGGGATGATAGACGGACCGTTCGATTCGCGGATGAGCCATTATCTTTTCGCAGCACTTATTATTCGCGAGCGAAAGAGAGAGAGAGAGAGAGAGAGAGAGAGAGAGAGAGAGAGAGAGAGAGAGAGAGAGAAAAAAGAGCGACAGCCAATATAACCCGGAATATATTTTCTAGGATGATTAATAGTCGCTCGATGCTACGATTTATCATTCATCCTTGTACCGTTTCTCCCAGTTTTTTACACAACTTTTTCATCTCTTTTCGCTCTTGGGGAAAAAAAAGAATAATATGCGAAAAACAAAGTGAATAAAAATAAAAAAAAAATAAAAATGATGATAAAAATAAAATCAGGGGATTTGAAAATGACGGGAAACACGCGCCGAGAGGTCATGGTTCCGATATATGAATTCCGAGACTATATTTTCGCGATCGTGTGTGTAAATAATAAAAGGCACACATACACCGAGAAAAAATTTTGATTGAATCTACTAAAATTTTGTTAAATCAATGAAATTTCAGTTGATTCAACCAATATTTATTGAATCAACAAAATTTTAGTAGATTCAATCAACATTTTTTCTCAGAGTACGATAAAATAGTAGTAGTAGATATTTTTTATTTGCACAGCTTTTTTATAATAGCTTTTTACAAAAATATCTCATCTCTATTTTATTTACATACTAATACCTATTTTTTTCTCTCTCTCTAAGAATATTTTTCGCTTAAATCCTAATCCTCCCAATTATTCTCTTCTTCTTGATACATTTCTTTCTTACACCTTTTTTTCAAATTCTCTATAAAATTTGCTTATATTCATTGTACGATAAAATAGTATTGTATATAAATAAAATAGAAGGTTCGAGGGATTACGTGAAAGTGAAAGTGACCGGGTTAAGAGAGCGCACGAGGGGCCAAACGAGGGGCCAGATCGACAATCGTCGATAACGAGCTTTCAAATTGAGTCGTTAAGAGGATATAATCGACGACAAGTGGGGGGAAATAAAAGAATATAGGAAAGAAAAGAAACGCGTATTGAGAGGAAGAAAAAAAACACGTATCTCCTCTCTGATTGCGATAAATGGGGCCTAGATTAATAATATAAGTGTTTCAAAATTGTTCACCCATATTCGGAGAGCAGAGATGGGAGATCTACGCAAGAGAACAGATATCACGAAAGAAATCGAGAAAAAGAGTCTACGAGGGATCCACAGAGATCGTTTAAATCGTTTAAAAAATGTATAAATAAAAAATATACTTTGTGTTCCGTTACGATGAATATAAATGTTGAGAAATGATTTATGTATGAGCAGTTTCATCTCAATTCAACGACGTTTTGACGATGAAAACTTCGATTTTTAAAATTTTTTAAATATATTTTATTGTAGATGCTAAATGAGCAAAATGAGCTCAATAATTGGATTTTCTTTCAATGGGACGCCTTCGATTTTTTTTAATTCATGACATTCTATATATGAACAAACAAAATTTTTGAGCTCCTATACCGAATATGGGATTCAAATAAGTTCGTGTCAAAAAAAAATTTTTCTTTTCTATAATTGTGATCTTTTTTCACTGTGTAACTGTGGAAATGTCTTTTTTTCATCTGAAATTCTTTTTTTTTTGTAATTTGTATCGTTTTTGACTGTGAAGATTTTTTTTTAATATAAAGTTATTTGAAACCTATATTCGGTATACGGTAAACGTTCCAATAGTTGGACATGTCCCAATAATTGGACAATTTTTACTATATATTATTTTAAATATTTTAATTTTTTTATCAATATAATCGTATGAATTATTTTTCCTGTACGAGGAAATATATTTTTCATAACGTTATTTTATTGGAAAAAACTCACTCAAGCCTAGAAACAGGGTTGATTTTCTGTCCAACTATTGGGACATTCTACATATTAAAACGATCAAGTATTTATTTACTAGAAATATTACCTAAAATTAACACATAAAATGAGTTTTGAATTGCTAAAATATCAGACAATAGATTAGATGTGAATTAGAAGCAGATTTTTTCGTTTGAATATTTTTTAATCAAAGATAGAGTGAGAAAACTCTTAGCTGTTCAAATATTGGGATGTTTACCTTAGGCTCAAAAATTTCGTTTTTATTACATAGAATGTCATGAATTTTTTTTGACAAAATCGAAGGGGTCTTATTAAAAGAAAATCCAATTTTTTACCACAAAACCACCAAAAAGTCACTAAACCAATATATTTTCTCATTTTTTCTAAAAAAGTACAATAAAAAACAAAAAAATGACCCCACATTAAATTACAATATCTTAATTAATATAGAAACTATGAATATTTCAAGAAATTTACAAAACTTCGATACACGTTATAAGACAGAGGGCTAAAAATTTCCACAGACACTTCATTTTGCATCCAAAATAACATATTAAAAAATAAATATAAAAAAGTATAATAATCGTCAAATCGTCGTTGAATCGAGATGGAATTGCTCGTGTGTATAAAAAAAAAAGATGAAAAGGCGAGTAATGGAAAAAAGTGACGCGCGCCGCTTGAATATAAATGAATGATATATATACAATAATAATAATAATAATAATAATAATGAATAATATGCATGCAGAGTGTGTATGGTGTAGAAAATACATGTATATATACGGAGAGATAGATACATATATATAAAATATTATTTTTGATGTATATTTGTGAGAGGGGGAGAAGGAGGGAGGAGGGGGGAGGGGAAGGCGAGATGAGAGCGGGGGTTGCACTTGAGTGCAATTACAGGCGGAGCACATCAGCGGCGCGCGTAGAAAACACACAACCGAATGGTCCAACATAATTTAATCCTTCGGAGTTCATCGCCTACGCTAAAACCGCGCCGCGCGGCCTGTCGGGCGGAGCGAACCTTTATTTTAACAATTCAACTTTATACCGATCCCCTGCACACCTATTATTATATCCCCTGCGCTCCAACAATAAAACCTTTCGCAGTCTAAACAAATGTACGAATTTTTTTGTTTTTTTTCTTATTTTTCTCATTTTTCACCACTTTTATATGCTTACACTCCTCCTTATTCATTTTTTTTTTCACTTTTGCGATGTATATTGTATATTAAAAGACATTTTTTCATCAAGTGCACGTTCAACGAAATAATACCTAAAAAAAGTTCATCGCGAAATTACTTCTCGAAAGTATAAAATATTATAAATGATTCTCATACATACATATATATATATATATATATATATATATATATATATGAAAAAAAGAGTAGAAAAATTTATCCCTATTGCCAATAATAAAAAAGATAGAGAGAGAGAGAAGGATGAAATTTCAAAGTCCCTGGCTGACGATCGAAAAAACATTTACGACGAAGCGGAAGACATTCGAGGGGGAATATACATCAGTTTATCTCCTTGCGCGACTCAAGAAATGAGGAATATAAAATAAAAGAGGCAAAAAATGAACAGAAATCATGCGAGAATATAAAAATATATATATATATTTATATATATAAATGCATATATGTGTATATATGGGTGGATATACGTATGTGGAGAGAATCTTATTATTCTTTCAATTTTTTAGTTGTTCGATCGTCATGAGCTCGCGGGGATACTATCGCCGGAAGGAAGAGATTCGCGTGGGTGTCTTGAGTACACTTGTGTACGACGATCGATGAAATGAAAAGAAAAAAAGGAAAAAAAAAAAGAACCGAAGACACTCAGCATTTGTGAATTTTCGTGCACGTGCTGCAATTTTCATTATTTTTTTTATTTTTAATCGCTATATTATACGATGTATATATATAATGCACGTGCGATATGAAGAAAAATGTTGGCATTTTTATTTTCATATAAAAATGTATAATTATGTGCTTTAAATATATTTATTTATTGTTTTTCGTGGTAATGAGGGTAAAATTGAAACGTTCGGGGATAATTGAAGGTTTGCAGAGTCGAAGCAGGCTCAGCTCTCCCTCTCTCTCTCTCTCTCGACCTGCATGCTCGCTCCTCTCTTATTTCCTCAAAATCATTCGAGACGAGAAAATTATCGCAACGAGTCCCCCGAGCGATAAATCTTGCCTCGATTTACGAGAATCTTTTTATTTTATTTATCGCTTTATTTTGCACAAAGAATATATATACAATATATGTATATACACTTAATATATATACAATATATATTTTTTTATTTATTTATAGAGAATTTATTTACTTATTTATTTCATTTATCGCTTTATTTTGCACAAAAAATATATATAAAACGAGCGGGTTATATTGGCTAATGAAATTCTGATCCAAAATCCATTTTTTTAGATTGTTTAATATGAATTTTGAGATTGCGCTCCATACAATTATTATTTTCCTTACGTACAGGAAATTTCCGATCGAATAGGCTCTTGAAATCCAAAATAAAAAATTTTTAATTTTTTTTCGATTATTTGAAAAAATGTATACTCGCAAAAATTAGCAAAAATTTTGGAATTTTTTTTTCTCGATTTCAAGTGCTTAAACAACTGTGAATGAGCATTAAAAAGTTAATAAAATAATGAAATTCAAAATAGTTTTAAAAACTGAAAACATGCTTTATTTAAAAAAATAAAAATTGTAAAAAAAAAGATAATTCAAATCAATAACATTTTTAAAGTTTAAAGTATAAACATTTAATTAATTAATTACTCTTTTAAAAAGCTTAAAACTTTCTTTAATTTTCTAACTTTCTACGCAAATTTCTTAATTTTTTTTGTAAGACCCTTGTACAAAGTATTAGAAAAGTTTAAAAAAAAAAGATGAATGAAATCGGTAAAGTCGTTGTAATAAAGTGATTGTAATAAATATATTGTATATATTTTATATATTTTGTATATTTGTATATACAATATATTGTATATATTTTTATATATTATGTATATTTGTATATACAATATATAAAAATATATTTGTTTTATTATCTGTAATATATTTGTAATATTATTCTATACAACATTTGTATATATTGTATATATTTGTACATACAATATATGTATATAAAAACTATTTTTATTCGTTTGTACATAATATACCCTGATTTTGACCCCGACGAGTGTATTTCTTCGCGTGCGTGTATATACGTACTCTCGAGACCGTTTTTCTCGCCGAAATTGGAGAAATCGTGCCGCAGAGCGAAGTGTGGAGGGGGAAAAGGGGACGAGGAGGAAACAAAAAGCGCGTGGGCGCCGCAGGAGGATAAGAACGACGATGCGAGACCTCTTTCGATCGAGAAAATACATCGAAAAACGATCGAGATTCGTTTTCTCGAGTGAGGATCAGGAGAGCGAGAAAAAAGAAATAAGAGAGAGAGAGAGAGAGATATGTATATAAATTCTGGGGCGAGAAATGAGCGAGTCCCGCAATAATAATGTTAAATAAGTTTCATTTACATATACGCAGCGCACGCGCGATTGTTGTCGACACTACACGCGGAGCTGGATTTTATAATAAAATCCTCGGCGTTGACCTTTAGCTCGCGTCGTGCTGAGTGCGTGAAAAGAGGACGATCCTGATACGTATTGCATAAGAACAACGCAGGTGACAACAATCGATATGAATATATTATTGGAAAAAATGTGTCGAGGGGTTAGGCCAGTCTATATAGAATTTTTCAAAAAATTGATTTTTTTTTTAATTGGTCCCCTATATAGGACGTCAAAAATGATGTCGCAAAAAATTATGGTAGGGAAAAATAGTAAGTTGAGTAAATATAAAAGTATACTCGATTTGCATCGCAGATTAAAGATATTGCTAAATTATTTCACGTATAAAAAGTTTTATGTGCGGAAATATATTTTTTAAATGTTGTCTTATTTTCAAAAAATTGATTATTTTTTTTTAATGGTTCCCTGGGACCTCAAAAATGATGTCTCAAATGATTATGGTAGGGAAATATGTCCAAGTACTCGATTTGTATCGCAGATTAAAGGTATGCTAAATTGTTCATGATTTTTTACTACTCGAAAGTTTAAAGGCGTTTATCTCAAAACTGCAGTTTCTACCGATTTAGTTGAAATTTTGAATATATCTTGAAAAATACATTGTCAATAGAAGTAGGTAAATTTTTGTTTAATATTGCATAGTTTATTTGTTATTGACAATTTTTCACTTTCTACTTTATAAATACGCCATTTGGCCAAAAATTAATGTGTCGAATAAATCCGACATTCTTTTGTAGCAATTATTATATATAATCGAAAAAAATGCATCGGATCATTATAAATAAAAAATTACAGAAGCTGTTTTTGTCCAGCCATGGACCCAGGAAAACCGAAGACATAATTGCAAAAACTCTGCACAGTCGCCATTTGGAAAAAAATTGCTTCAAAAAATTATTTTATACAATCACTGATATGTATGATAAACGCCCTTTTTGTAATATCTATTTATTTTGTAATATTTTTGAAAAAAAGCCTATTTTTCGATTTCTAGAGTGGCCTAACCCCTTAAGAGAGAGCAATGAGATGTGATATATATATTATAGAATATATATTATACAATACAATATATATTATATATTATATACAATAATATATATTATACAATGTATATTATAGAATATATATTATACAATTGGCGAAATACATAAAATCGCATCAAACGGGACATTATTAATACACTGAAAACGAAATTTGGTTGATTCAACAAAATATTTGTTTCAATACGTTAAACGATATTATTTTGCAAATTGAACTGAATTATTGGTTGATTTAACTGACGTTTAATTATTTCAAACAAACAAGTGTTGTTTTGACGAAATATTATCAACTAAATATTTTTCAACTAAATCAGTGTATATATAACTATATTCGCATAAATGCAAAAATCGAACAATAAAAGAAGAATAACAAAAATATACACCATATATATATAAATATATATATATAATCGTTTTGATAAGAGAGGTCGATGGCAAAGAGCGATAATAATCGCGGACGCGACGCACGATCGATCGCGCAGGTATTCCTATCCGCATCAGCTGTAATAATAAAACGCGTGTGCAAATTCGTTTCTTTTTTTTTATTCTCTGATGTACGCGCAGAGAGCATAAAACATAAAACCCGCGATAAGGAAGAGAGAGCGAGAGAGAGAGAGAGAGAAATGAGAGAGGATCATCGATGCGTGGGCATCGCTCGCGCGCGCGCGCGAGTACACCTATCTGCATGAAATGTCGCATAATCGCGAGGAACAAGCCTCGCGCAAGAACGATCGGCGAACGAAGAGGGAACCTCCTCTTTTCTCTCTTATCCACCTCTCTCTTATTCTCGTCGTGCCGGCGAGCTTTTTTTTCTTTTCTTTTTTTCATATCCTCTTATAAAACTTGTCATTTTTTTACTCCTTTGCCTCGCGTTTCTCTTTCAATTTTTCTACGTCTTCGTTTTTTATCGTCATTCCCCGTTTTGTTGCTCATTTTTAATGTTAATTGAACATACACATATAGAACAATCGATCGAAGCGCATATATATATATATATAGGTATATAATATGTATAAAGATGAGGAATCGATGATGCGGAAGTGAGAGGAAACGCGATCTCCCCGCGAGCTGTTGCCTCATCGTCGCGTTCGAACACATGCACTGTTAAATCTCGTTGGTTTTCCCGCGTCGCGACAATAATAATTATTTTTAAATATATAATTGTATATTTAATAATTTTATTATTTTGTTAAAATTATTATTGTATTCTTTTCATTATTTTGCTAATTATATATTTTATTATTATTATTTGGTTAAAATTATTCTTTTATTCTTTTCATTATATTTTTTTAATTTTATATTTAATAATTATTATTTTGTTAAAATTATTCTTCTATTCTTTTCATTATTTTGCTAATTATATATTTAATGATTATTATTTTGTTAAAATTATTCTTCTATTCTTTTCATTATTTTGCTAATTATATATTTTATTATTATTATTTTGTTAAAATTATTCTTCTGTTCTTTTAATTATTTTTCTAATTATATATTTAATAATTATTAATTTGTTAAAATTATTCTTCTATTCTTTTCATTTATTTAATAATTATTATTTTGTTAAAATTATTCTTTTATTCTTTTAATTATTTTGCTAATGCGTTGTCAACAAATTTATTTTTATCTACGCATGGCATATTTATATGTACTTTTTATTCCAAAATTGAAACGAAATTGGAACATGTGTAAATATTTGACAAATGGCGTATCTTCAAGACGTGATAACTTTTGAAATAATTGATGTATTGACATAATTCTAGTGCCATTCTCTTCATTTTATAAAAATCTTTTGAAATCACCCTTAATAAAGTTGATTTCGTCAAGAGAAAGGAAATTCACGAATTGAACAAGTCAAAAAACTGATGTTTGGATAATTTTTTAAATTTTTCAACATGAATTATCGCATTGCGCCTCGAATAAGTAGCATTTTCGTTATCTACGGGAAATTTTCGATCGAATAAGGTCTTAAAATCGAAATTAAAAAATTCGAAAAATTTTGCGAATTTTTGAAGGTATACCCCTTTCCATTTTTTCAAAAATTTTCAAGGAGTCATAACTTTTTAAAAAATTGATGAATTAACATAATTCCAACGCCATTCGCTTCGTTTTGCAAAAATCTTTAAAAATAACTCCTAATAAAGATGATTTTGCCATGAGAAAGGAAAGAAAACACAAATTGAATTTTTCATGGACCTACAAACCCCAATATGACCCCTGTAAGAATTCACAAAATATTTTGAAATTTTTTTTTTCGATTTTAAGAGCATATTCGATCGGAAATTTTCCGTAGATATCGAAAATGCTACATATTCGAGATGAAATCCACAAATTCATAAAAAACAATCCAAAAAACTGGATTTTGGATCAGTTTTTTGATTACCACGAGGGCATAAAGCACCCGAGCCACCATATGTAACAACCTGCTATTAATAAATAAATAAATAATATAGTATCTATACATGTATATAATAAAATCAGCGAAAAAAGGTTAAAGTGCCTGGAATTTGAAAGAAAAAAATATATATACATATAGAGCGCGGGGAGAATAGGAAAATGATTAATGCGTGTGTAGTAAACGAGCGCGCGTGTTACAGCTGAGAGTGCTGGTAATTAAGATCCTAGCGAGATGAAAGTTTAAGAGTGCAAGTGCGTCCGCGGAATTGCACTTTGCTCCCGCGCGCTGCATAATATATATATATGTATATTTATATGGCCGGGGCGAGCTCATTGGAGCGTTCGCGAGAGAATTAAATCACTATTTGGAGCGAGGTTAACCGGCTCGATCGGTGAAACGCGGCAGCGAGGCCTGCTGTCCCGCGACCCGAGACCTCATCGCCATATCGTGCGTGTCCAATTTAACTTTTATTTTACCAAATATAATCGTCGACGCACACAGTGCATGCACCGCGTCCGTAAATGATTTATTTTTATTTTTAATATCTTATTTTATTTTATACTAGGCAATGCGATACGCGCTTCGCGCGTGCTAACTTTGGTTATAGATTGACGTTTTGAGAATCTGTTAGTTCTTTTTGTGCAAACTGTCAGTTTACATCTATGAAATAACCATCGAAACAAAAATACATTTTTGAGAGCCAATCAGAATCTTGGAAGGTCTATTTCATTCTAAACGTGACAGTTCTACTTTATAAATAAGGATTATCATTTATTATATTTATTTATTATTTGTATATTTGTATTTATCATTTATTATATTTATTTATTATTTATATATTTGTATTTGTCATTTATTATATTTATTTATTATTTATATATTTATATTTATCATTTACTATATTTATTTATCATTTATATATTTGTATTTATTATTAATTGTATTTATTTATTATTTATATATTTGTATTCATCATTTATTATATTTATTTATTATTTATATATTTGTATTCATTATTTATTATATTTATTTATTATTTATATATTTTTATTTATCATTTATTATATTTATTTATTATTTTTATATTTGTATTTATCATTTATTATATTTATTTATTTATTTATATATTTGTATTTATTATTTATTGTATTTATTTATTATTTATTACATTTATTTATATTTATATTTAATTTAATTTAAAAATATCTCGTCTCGCTTACGTCGATCGCGCGTGCCTCGAGCCCGTTATTCGCGCGGGCCAGATGCACCCACGCGATGAGCCCCCCGATCGATGCGCTCTCTGACACACACGAATTATCCTAATTATCTTTTCACGTGTGATGCATGCACCCATCACGTTCTTTGTCTCAAATTCTTTATTCCCTTCCCAAATTTAACCGCAATTCCCTTCGAGCTGTACTTTCATCCTTAAATTGTCTATATATATACCCAGATACACGTGTATCGTGCTCGTTCAACTTTCATCATATATTATTCTTCGTAAAAATTCAAAAAAATTGATCAAAAAGTCAGTTTTTTTGCTTATTCAATATGAATTATTGGATTTCGCTCCGAATAATTAGCATTTTCGTTATTTATGGAAAATTACCGATTGAATAAGCTCTCAATATTGAATAACAATTTTTACGATTTTTTTGGCACACTGATGGAGTCTCGTAGAGCTGTGAAAATTTTAAATATCGATTTCTAACCTTTCTCTTGACGAAAACAGCTTTATTGAGGGTGATTCATGGAGACGAAGCTAATCTGCCGAATTTTCTGCTGAATATGTTCCCTGGGCACTTCACTTCACCATCACCACACAAAACTCAATATTTTTAATCAAATTAAAACACGAATTATCGAATCCATATGGGTATAATTGAAAATGTATAGAACTAATAAATAATTTATGATGGAATATCCAATTATTCGATGCAAAACCGATATCGAAAAACTCTTACTTCGAATTTACTTCGCCTTGGAAAAAATTGCATAAGTTTAAGGTAGTTCTAGCAAGAAATCATATAATTATAAAATTTCGTTGAAAATTTGTGCATAACTTGTTTGATATGATCTACATACGTGTATCAAATTTTAGAAAGCAGTTTCACCATGTAGATATCGAGATACTCATCGTTAAAAATCACAGGTCACCTTGGATGACCTTCATAATCGATTGGCAATCATTTTTATTAATAAACTTAATCTTAAAAATCATGCATATGGTAAAGAGATAAATTAATAAAAAAAAACCTTTTTATTTGACTGTACTGCTAGAACTACCTTAATACAAAGGAATTTATACCATGTAGGATGAAATAGCGAAATCGAGATAATTTGCAGCATAAAAGTATTTCGAAACGATAATAAAAATTTTTAACACTGAACTAAACGATAATAAAAATTTTAAACACTACACTATTCACTTTTCGTATAAATTAAAATTACACTGGAACTGACACTCGATTGAATTTATCGAATTTTCACGAAATGTTTTTCGGTGACGAACTGCCCTGTAAAACCCGACGCGTCTTATCCCGACACTTTACAGTGACCTATTAATTTCAAATTGAGCCGAAAAATCCGAGCAATTAAGACCGTGTTGGGTTTTTCCCTCGACCTCGACGAATCACCTGGAAACAATAATTACAGAGCAATTAGCGAAAATTTGAAAATTTTTTTTCCTCGTTACGCTCGACGAATTTTCTCTCTCTTTTTTTTTAATGTTTACGATCAGCGAACAATACAGATATATTTATCCACGTCCGAGACTCGTTCATTAAATATTCGAAACTTTGAGAAAATGTTAAAATGATAAATTGTCACTTAATGATGAATATTAATAAATTTTATATTGATATAAAAAGTTGAAAATCGTGTTACAATTTTTTCTCACATTTTTACATACGTATACAAGTTAAATTATAATAAAAGTAAGCCGAAAAAAATTGGCATGTTTGAAATCCTCCAGCCTGATTTTTTGTGAATTAAAAATAGAGAGATCTCGAAATTTCAAGTGGCGATAATATTTTCGTGTCCTCGACGAAATCGATTTCATAATTTGTTTAGACAATAAAATATAAATACTTATTTTATTTCTGCATAAATAATCATCTGTTTGAAATGATAATAAAATAAATTAATGAAAAAAATAAATAAATTTTGTTCTATGGTGGATACTGCCGTCACACATTGTATATAGTATTGAACTATACAAAATAATATACAATATATACAATATACATATACAATATGTAATATAATATATACAATGTACATACAATATATAATTTAATATATACAATATATGTACAGTATATAATTTAATTTATACAATATATAAATTAATATATAAAATATATTACAATATATTAAAATATTAATATATACAATATATTACAATATATTAATTCATATATTAATATAATATATATACAATATATATGTATATACATTATACAAGGGTCACAGTGTGTCGTTCGAGAAGAAAATTAGAAAAAAATAGTAGAGAATATATGAGGAGGATGTGGCGCTTGGTCAGAGCAATATGAGGATCGATTTAAATGGATTTGTCCATATGTATATGGGCTCGTGTGTACGGGCTGGTTACAATGAGATATACATTGCTCGGAGCGCATGCATGCACAAGGACGTGGGCTGAGCGCGAGTTTTACCATGCATATAACCATTATTACGAGCGCGATGGAATAAACGCTCCGCGGCGGCGGCGGCGGCGGCGACGCGGTTCACCTGTCCGGCGCCGGGACGAAATAATAAATCACTAAATCCCAACAGGCAAAGCGTTGTGGAACGGGAGAGCGCGCTTTCAAAATTATCTGTATCGACGCCGAGAGGGCAGAGGCGAGAAGATAAAAACCGACATTCGAATATTAAAAAAAAATGAACAAATTCCTAACGGGGAATAAAAAACAATAAAATTTATTTTAAATATACGTCGTTATGAAATAATAATTACGCCGACCGAAAAATTTATTTTTAGAGTGTCTATGCGTATTTTTTAATAATATTATTCGTAGATATTTGTGCGGTGAAAAAAATTATGTACGCAATTAATTACCCTAACGTATACACTGTAAAAAATATTTCAATAAATTATAAATAATATTTTGGAATTAAATTGTTAATTGTAAATTGTAAATAAAATTGTAATTATAATAAAATTGTAATTGACTTTTATAAAAAAGTCCATGTTGACAAGTTCGTAAATTATTTTTTGTATTTTTTTTTCTTTCTATCTGAATGCAGAGATTTGCCCTGATGTAGGGTAATCAACTATCTAGAGTTGTTTTTTTTTAAATTTTTGTATACTAATTTTTTTCAAAATATATGTAATGTTGATGCTGAATAGCATATGTGCTCTGGCAATGTTTTGAAAATTTTTATATTCGAGTATCAGTTCCTTAAAATAATAATGCTTCCCCTCAAACCTGATTAACAAAAAATACCCTCGAGGACCGATTTGCTCAATAATATTCGAAAAATGGGTCATATGCAATTTTATTTTATATGTTATTTTATTTTATAATTTTATATGTTAAAAGTATAGGGAATCGAAATTTGTTAAGAACACGATGAAAATTTGAAAAAACGTTCTTTGTCACTAAAGAAATTTATATTAATTCAGAAAAAAAATTCTCTACATTGTTTTCGAGCAATCAAGTGTTAAATTTACATTCTTATATACATAAAGTATACCTATATAATCTAAAAAATGATATTTCATGGTTAAATTGTTCGGAAAATAAGTAGACGAAAATTCTAAAAAAATTCGTGTTTACCCATTTCATATGAAAAAATATCCTCTCCAAATTTGAACGAATTTTTATCATTCCGTTATGTGTACCAAAACACCTTAGTAGACTGGACTGCCAGAAATGTTGACAAAAAGTTTTATTACTAAAAACATCGATTTTTAACCCCGTAAAAATAGCAAATAACACAGTTTTCCTTTTTTTACCAAACACACAGGTGTTATTTATTTAACACCATTTTTCCTTTTACCATTCACCCAATTTGGTTGAAATCACGAATTTTTTACAGTGTAGAGGAACAAGATCATACATAATATAATCAAGATCGATGTTACATTATTATAATATATATTTAATGGTAATAAACAGGGAAAATCGTCGTATTACTCGAGAGAGACGAGGAAAAAAAACGAGTGAGTATAGAAGAAACAGAGATGGAAAAAAAATAAGTCGAGGTGAGAATAAAAAAAATTTCACTTATATATCTAATGTTAATAAACAGGGAAAATCGACCTATTACTCGAGAGAGATGAGAAAAAAAAACGAGTGAGTATAGAAGCAACAGAGATGGAAAAAAAAATAAGTCGAGGCGAGAATAAAAAAATTTTCACTTATATGCGAGACCGGAAGTACCTCGCAATATATAAATCGGCTTATTAATAATGAATTTATTGTAGTCGGGGCATGAGGAGCGAACGACAGACGATAGACGAAACGGGATGAGCAGCAGGAAGTAACGCGTTTTAGAAAATAATATAAGCTCCTGAACCATGTGGGACTTTTTTATTCGACGAAGGAAAATATTGTCGAAAAAAATGCGGCGTCAGCTCGCTTTGCTATGTAGTTCTGCCCTTGAGCCATATTTTCCAAATTGGATCAGAACAATAATATCTTTTTCCAAGAGAAAATAATTAGAAGCAATAAAAAGATAGACGACGACACAGCGGGCTTCCCTTCGATTCAAAAGTGAGAGAAAAATATAAGCGTATAAAATAAAATAAAAAGACAATAACGAAATTAAGAAAAAATAAAATAAAATAAATTTTAAAATAACAAAATTTCTACTTGCTAAGGGAATAAGAAACTGCGATGCAAAAATAAAAAAGGATGAGCAAAAAGTATGAGAAAGAATGCGGAATCGTCAGCAGAGATAAAGAAACTCGCGATGGCAAAATCTCGACAAAATTCAATACTCGTCGCAATATAAAACGCATCAGTGAAGAATTTAATCTGTCGCTCGCGATAATAAGTCCTGACTCGTTGTCGAGTCTCGATTTCGCAAAAATCGACGCACGTTGCACGACCAGGGAAAACAAACAGCGACGCTGTTTTTTTCTTTTCTTTTTTTTCTATTTTTTTTTTTTAATCTCGTGAGAAATTTAATAACACGGTGTGATTTACAAAGACCTCTGTGGAATTTTTAACGCGAGACACACGTTGTTTTTATCGGTAGGAAACTAAATATCGCGCTCGCGCGATGGGCGAGGCGAGAGAAATATAAACGCGAGAGAGAGAGAGAGAAAAAAAAACGATTCGCGCTGTCGAGTCTCTTTTTCTCGCGGCTCTATCGCTATAAAACATTGACAGCTTCCTACACGAGCCCACCTGTCGACCGGGCCGCGACAGCAGGGGCAATCCCGCGCCCCCCGAGACTCCCCAGCCAGACACAACGCGAATTGCGCAAATTTCCTGCTCGAATGTAATATACCAACAGATTTCAAACTTATATATTTTATTATCAATATTTATGAGCTATTCCATCTCGATTAAACGACCATTTGACGATTACCCTTTCGACCTTTTTTTTCTTTAATTTTTTAAATATATTATTTTAGATGAAAAATAAAGCGTTTAAGGTAAACGTTCCAACAGTTGGACATCAGCTATAAGGGTTTTTCTTATTTCATCTTTTCTTTTTAATATTCAAACGAAAAAATCTATTTCAAATTCATATCTAAACTATTATCTGATATTTTAGCGATCAAAAATTCATTTTATTTGTTAATTTTAAATAATATCTCTCGTAAATAAATACTTGGATGTTTGAATATGTAGAATGTGCCAATAGTTGAACAGCTTGAGGGTTTTCTCACATTATATTTATTTGAAAAATATTCAAATTAAAAAATCTGCTTCTGATTCACATTGTCTGATATTTTAATGAACCAAAATTCATTTTATGTGTTAATTTTTAATAATATCTCTCGTAAATAAATACTTGAACGATTGAATATGTAGGATGTCCCAATAGTTCGACAGAAAATCGACCCTGTCTCTATAGGGTTGAACGAGTTTTTTTCCAATAAATTCATGTTATTAAAAACATAACTCTTTGAATATAAAAATAATCCATATGATTTTATTGAGAAATAATATTATTGAAAAATTGAAAATATTATAAAGAAAATTATCCACCTATTGGGACGTTTACCTTATGTCAATTTTTAGCCCTCTAATATCTTATAACGCGTACCGAAGTTTCGTAAAATTCTTAAAATATTCATAGCTTCGACAATAATTAAGATATCATAACTTAAAAAGGATTCATTAATGTACTTTTTAGCAAAAAATATTAAATATTAAGAAAAAAAATTTTTTAGTGGCTTTTTGGCCTGTTTAAGTTAAAAAATTGGATTTTTTTCAAAAAACCCCTCCGATTTTTCTTCAATTCATAAAAATCTACGTAAAAAAAACAAAATTTTGGAATCCATATCAAATATGGGATTCAAATAATTTCGTATAAAAAATATTTTCCACAGTCACAGAGCGAAAACAGATAAAAATTGAAAAAAAATGAAAATTTATATACAATCATGGATACTTCATTTTGCATGTACAATATCGTATTAAAAAATTTTAAATATCAAAGGGGTAATCATCAAATCGTCGTTGAATTCAGATATAATTGCTCTTCCATTATTTCAAAAGTAAAAAAAAAACATTATTTTTAATTTAATTATGAATTTTTTAAGTAAAATAATATAATATAAATAATATAAAATAAGATTCGTTTAAAAATCTGAGTAAAGCACGCGGGGGTCGTCAGTGAACCTCTATTATATATGTATACCGCTATTATTTCCCTATATATATATTATAAGGAAAAAGAATAAAATAAGCAGAGAATTCTGCAACGTCATTTAAAACTGCAGGTGTATTTTTTCTCCTCTTATATTTTCATCTCTACAGCGACTCGTTCCGAAAAGGGAAAAATTGCCCAGATCAATATTTAACGAGCTCTTGACTTATTGTTTCCCTCATCGCGTTCTAGAGAAAAGAAGAAAAAAAATGATGAATAATTCCCAAAGAAGCAGGTGTAAAAATGACAAACGCAGAAATGAATCTTGTCTACGAAAATCAAAAAGTGAATAATACGTTGAAATAAATAAAAATATAATATATTAAAATAAATAATAAATAAATAAAATAAATAAAATAAATAAAAATAATTTAATAATAAAAAATGTATATATATACAAGAATTTTTTTGGAAATCATGGAGAAAGCAGCACCAGTCGAATTTCAAAATTATACGACCGACGTTCCATTCGTCATATTTTCTCATTATTTTTCATCTCTCGCTTCGTCGGGAATAATTCATTGAAAAATAATCCCGGATAGTACTATATGTACATATATATTTATATATGGATGCGTAGAATATATATAGTGTAGTAAAAAAATGACGAGTCATCGAGAGCGAACGAGCGAGATGGGACTTGATAAAAGAAAGAAAGAGAGAAAGAAAAAAAAATGAGAGAGCATAATATTCTCTATGTATATGTATATATAAATATATAAGATAATATAATAATAAGAAAAATGGAGGAAAAGAAAAACGAAAATCTCGCGGTGGACCGCGAGAGAGGAGGCGCAAAGACCGGCGCGCACATTAGTCAAACAATTAAGAGTTCCCTATAATGGAACACGTCACATAAATAACACTCACGCCCAAAGTGCTTGCTTCAGAACTCTACTCCACGGTCTCACATCCGGTCTCATTTACATTTGCAATTTGACAATTTTCGATAACTCGTTATTCGTCGATTCTGATGCACACACACGGTGCATGCAGTGTTCAAATTTTTACTCGTGTATATTTTAAAAAATATTAAGGGTGTGCATGAAAAATATTTTGAAATTCAAAATTTTTGAAAATTTTTTTTTAATTTTAATTTTTAAAAAATGGTTAATTTTAATTTTTTAACAAATTTTAAATGTATGAAATAAGAGAATGAGAGAGAGAGAAAGAAAGTCTGGCGCGAAACAATAATGAACAATGACGAAATGAAGAGAGAAAAAAAAAGAATGAATAAAGATGAAAAATAAAAAAGGTTTCGTCTGCAATAATGATTTATCACGCAAGACTGTCCGATCCGCAAAGAGAGCATTTAATACGCGTGGGTCGCGCTTCAATTTTCTACGAGCGCAATCCTCCTGCTAATTGCTCTTGCACTTGGACCTCGTCCGCTCACCTCGTCATTTTCTCTCTTTCTTCCTCTCTCTCTCTCTCTCTCTCTCTCTCTCTCTCTCTCTCGTCTCGAATTAGCCGAACTCCAACTCAAAAACTATATAATTGCAAAATACATTTTCTCTCCCGTCGCAAGAGTCCCTGATAATCCACATTATTTTTTTCCCCACAGTAACATAATAATCAGCATTTATTTAATAAATTAATCACTGCTCTAAGGATCATTTGTACATGAGCAATTCCAGGTCAGATCAACTGAGATTTGACGATGACTTCTTCGATTTTTTTGAGTTTTTAATACACTGAGAGAAATCACGATCGTGTATTTTATCATAAATGTGACAGTTATATGCTAATTATTTTATAATTAAATATATTTTTGTAGTAAAATGCAATATATAATTAAATACATTTTTGTAGTGAAATGTAATATAATTAAATACATTTTTGTAGTTAAATGTAATATAATTAAATACATTTTTGTAGTTAAATGTAATATAATTAGGACAAAATTTAAGTTAAGTATATTTAGTTCTATATATAATAATTGGTACAGTTGTCATTTTTAAATAGTAAAATCCACCATAGACTTTTCTCTAAGTATATTTTATTGTGCAGATGCAAAATGCAGCATCCATACCAATTTTTAGCCCTCTATCTTAACTCGTTAAGAAATTTCGTAAAATTCTTAAAATATTACTAACTTCTACAATAATTAAGACACCATAACTCAATAGGGATTAATTTTTTTGTTTTTTGAATGTACTTTTTGAAAAAAAAATTGAAAATTGATTTTAAAAAGTCTCGATTTTTGATAAATAAAGTTTGAATGAATATATATAAAAACTGATAAAATAAAATACATTATTATGTTCAATGTTAAATTCTCGACCGAGATTCGAAAATTTCGTAGGCGGTCTCGGCGCCGTTTTCCGATCGCGTTCCGCGAAACGTCCAACCGGTATACACTCTATGTATATAATATCAGGCCAAAGAGTACATACAATATCGATATCTCATACGTATACTTAAAAAGACAAGAGAGAGAGAGAGAGAGAAAAAAAAGAAAAGTTGAAAATAGAAAAAAAAATGCACCGCGAGAGAAAACGTTTGATGTGACGCGCGTCTCACTGGCGTGATTCATAGCGCATTGTCACGCACCTCCGAGACTCGAACGAGCCACAATGACGAGAAATGACTGCTGCTGCGAGAGAACTGACGAACGCGGATGAGAGGAAAAAAAAAACATTGTGACGCCGGTGACTAATTGAAAAAAGGAAGAATAAATTTTGTTTAGAGTTGTATATGAGGGCATACTTTTTAAGGTAGTTTTTCATCGCAAAAATGGTTTATTTAAGTAATATTTTAAAAAATTTGTATATTTTTTGGAGAAAAATAAAAGTAATCGAATTAATAAAGAGTTGAGATGAAAATAAAAACATAATATTTAATTCTACCGTTTAGAATTAAATATTATGTTTTTTTAATATTAAATGTTATGTTTAAATATTATAAATACATAATATTTAATTCTATCGTTTAGTTTCTGAGATATTTCAAATTTGAGTTTAGCGATTTCCCTATTTAAGGTGACGTGATGCACCGCATTTTTAGTGATTTTTCGAATAAATCCCAAGCACGTATTTTTTAAGCAAATTAAGTAAGATTTGAATATGTTATGCAATGTTGACGTTCTTGAAATTTAAAAAAAAGGAAAAAAAAATTTTACTTTGGTTTTTTTTTATTTTCTTGAAATTCCAAGAATGTCATACACTAGTTTAGTGTACTCTGCACAACATATTCAAATTTCAATTAATTTTCTTGAAATATACGAGCGTGGGATTTTTCCGAAAATTCATTAAAAATGAAGTGTTTGACACCTTAAACACGTTTTAAAGTAGTTCGATAGCAAAAACCGTTTAATTAATAAAATTTTGTAGAAAAAGAAAATAAATGAAATATATAAAGAGTTGAGTATTTCTATCGTTTAATTTCTAAGATATTTGAAGTTAAATCTTAACCACTTCCCCATCAAAACTTCATAAATCAATTATCTATAAAAAATAACTTGAAAACGACATTATTTAAATTATAAAAAAAATTAAGAATATTAGAGTACAATCTACAAAAGTTATATTAAAAAATTCAGCATGATATACCGTTTTCCATTTTGAAATAAAATTAAACACTCCCAAAGTTCAGTACAAGTATGAGAAAAATTCAATAAAAATAGCAAAATTTTGTTTTTTTTCTATAATTATTGATAATATTTTTAAAATTTCGTAATATTCTATCTTCTTATCAACACTATACTTTTTCGTGAAGAACAGCAATCCCTATTTTATACGCCACGCATTAGCTATCGAACTACCTTAAAAATTTATATTCAGAAAAATATCATTCTTATCGCTCCTTATACAGAATAAACGAGATAAAAAAAGAAAGCCAATTTAGTAAAAGTAGCCACTTTCCGGGGAACGATATTCTGCTCTTTAAACAGGCTCTCGAGAGCCGTGACGAATGGAGAACAATGCGCGCGACGACCGCGTATGGGACATGAGAGCCCAACGGGCGCACCACGCGGGAGTTTACGAAATTAGTCACCCCGCGAGATAGCGTAAAACCGACATCGCGAATAAACTCGCGAAAATATTTTTTTAAAAATAATTTTATTAATTATTTTTGTAAAAATATATATTATTAATATATTAAATACATATTAAAAATATATTTTTAAAAAATAATTTTATGAATTATTTTTTTATGAAATTATTTATTTTATGAAATAATCAATAAAATTATTTTTTTTAAATATTGTTAAAAAATTAAAAATAATATATATATATATATATATATATATATAAATTAGGTCACATATATACCCGTTGTAAGGAAACTTCCTGTATCGTTTCCTCGATGCGTCTCTGTAATATTCCGCAACATTTATTCCACAGAATACATATGAGCCATTCCACTCCATTTCGATCACTTTTAGACCTGACCTCTTTCGATTTGACTGAAACTTTTTTATCATTTTCTATCCTATTGAAAACCTCTTTGAGAATTTTTTCAAATTTTTTCACCCAATCCAAAAAGAGTTATGAATTTTTGAAGAAAAAAAAATACTCTTTTTTTTTAAATAGCTATAACTTTTTCAAAAATTGAGTTATCGGGACGTTTTTTTTTAAATTTCGTAATTAGATGTACTTTTCAATAAAAAATAGATCAAAATTATTCAGATCTTCATGGATTTTTTTTTGAGTTTTTTGAGAAGTTTTTTGAATTTTTGCAAAATAGTGTTTTGCAAAATAAGCTAAATCTTGAATAAATATTTATTTTCAAAAAATAAAAAAAGAATAGAAATCGAAAAAACACTACTTTGACAAAATTCGAGGATTCGAAAAAAATGTCAAAGTTTTTTTATAAAAACCAGAAAAAAAATTAAAAATATTAATCACCGAGAAATGTTTGTTTTTCTCAAAAAACTAAAAAAAAATCCATAAAGATAGATATGAATAATTATAATCTACTTTTTATTAAAAAGTACATATAATTACAAAAATTTCAAAAAAAAAAACGTCCCGATAACTCAATTTTTGAAAAACTTATGGCTATTAAAAAAAAAGAGAATTTTTTTTCAAAAATTCATAACTTTTTTTGAATCGGATAAAAAAATTTGAAAAAATTCTCAGAGAGGTTATCAATAGGTTAGAAAATGGTAAAAAATTTTCAGCAAAATCGAAAGGGGTCAGGTCTAAAAGTGGTCGAATTGGCGTGGAATGGCTTATATATACACATATATATATATATATACGTATCCACGAGTACAAACGAGAGGCTGTTGAGGTTAACAATGAAAAAGAGGGAGAAGGATAGAAAAATACGCGCGTGCAGTGCGTAGGCTCGCGGATCAGACGCACTTCATTCTCTTGGCGCCACATTCATTCATACGACTCTCCGTATCGCGAACTCGCTCCCTACTACTCTGTGGGACAAGCCCACCTCATATTATTCTCTCTCCGTCTCTGTCTCTCTCGCGCATGCGCGGGCGCGCTCTTTTCCTTTCCCGCGAAAGCGAAGAGAATAAAAGACATATTTTTGTCGCTGATATTTCCCCCCGTGCTATTATTCTCGTCTTAGATCTACCATTTATGCGAAAATATTTCAACAACGATGCGAGAACGGGTGAAAAACTTACCGAGCTCCCATCGATCGACGATTCACATTTTTTCGCGGCTTCTGAGAAAAAATTCCGTCTCGCGCATCAAACTATGAAAAAACAAGATGTATCGTTTGATTTTTATGACTAATTATATCTGATAATAAGTTCTTGTTGTTTTAAAATTGAGAAAATGTGGATTTGAGGGACGCGAGACGCGGGACGCCGTTGGCCGTTGGGACCTGTGCGGACGCGCAGCGCGCGGCGCGCGAGGCACGCACGCAGCTGCGCAGAGTGTTGCGCAGAGGACGCTTTTCACTTATTGCCCGCAACGTCCGCAAAGACGCAAAACTAATGTAAAATGGATAGGACAAAGGCGTTGCGAGAAAGCGAAGAGAATAAAAGACATATTTTTGTCGCTTATATTTCCCCCCGTGCTATTATTCTCGTCATAGATCTAACATTTATGCGAAAATATTTCAACAACGATGCGAGAACGGGTGAAAAACTTACCGAGCTCCCATCGATCGACGATCCACATTTTTTCGCGGCTCCTGAGAAAAAATTCCGTCTCGCGCATCAAACTATGAAAAAACAAGATGTATTGTTTGATTTTTATGTTTTAATTATAT
Source organism: Cremastinae sp. A BG-2022a (assembly GCA_030522545.1). Taxonomy (NCBI): domain Eukaryota; kingdom Metazoa; phylum Arthropoda; class Insecta; order Hymenoptera; family Ichneumonidae; species Cremastinae sp. A BG-2022a. The sequence goes on along the minus strand of JAPYYW010001890.1, from coordinate 1,875 downwards.
CTGATAATAAGTTCTTGTTGTTTTACTTCTTATTGTAATTGAGAAAATGTGGATTTGCGGGACGCGAGACGCGGGACGCCGTTGGCCGTTGGGACCTGTGCGGACGCGCAGCGCGCGAGGCGCGCACGTAGCTGCGCAGAATGTTGCGCAGAGGACGCTTTCCACTTGTTGCCCGCAACGTCCGCAAAGACGCAAAACTAATGTTAAAAGGATAGGACAAAGACGTTGTGAGCGATAAGTGGAATCTGCTTCTGTAGAACGCGTTCTTATCGTTCAAAACGTCCGCAAAGATGGAAAAACGAATGTAATAAAAGGATAAAATAAAGGCTTTGTGGACGACAAGTGGAATTTCGTTTGAGCGTCTAAAAATACTAAAAATACTAAAAATTAATGTAAAATATAAGGATAGGAGAAAGGCTTTGTGGAATCCACCTGTAGAACGCGTTCCACTTATTGTCCAAAATGTCCACAAAGACCCAAAACAAACGTAATAAAAAATAGAATAGGATTGCATTCCACTTATCGACCAAAACGCTCACAACGATTCAAAACTAACGTTAGAAGGATAAAACTGAAGCTTCGTGGACGATAAGTGAATAGAACGCGTTCCACTTACATCCAAAACGTCCACAAAGACTCAAAATAAACGTAATTAAAATAGAATAGGATTGCATTCCACTTATCGACCAAAACGCTCACAACGATTGAAACCAACGTAAAAAGGATAGAAAAGAAGCTTTTTGGGCGACAAATGGAATTTTCCTGTAGTCAAACCACTTACTTGCGTGATCTACACAACCGACACGTCGCAGCCCGAGGGCGCCACCTTCCACTCGACTTTTCGTCGCACCACGCACGAATCTATCGTATCTACGATCGTTCGACGGGAGCCGTGAAACGTGGAACTTGCACCTTGTCAGAGATAAACTGGCTGACAGTGCGAGTCTTTTTTTCGTCGTTGCTCGTCGAAATAAAGAGGGAATAAACTTTCCCTCGAAGTTCATCGAGCCCGGATCATGATTCTCGTTCTTTATTCACGATCTTACGTCCTCGATTAACAAAAAAAATAAAAAAAAAATAAAAAAAAACATGCCACCCAGACGAAAAAACGACGGACTCCTCGCAAGGGTGAATTTTCCACTTTACACTCTGCAAATGCTCACCAGCAGACACATCCTCGTCGCTGGCGGTGGAGGCTCCTCGAAGACCGGAGTCGCCAATGGATTTGTGAGTTTTAAACGAATTTTTCATCGAGTATTCGAAAATTTTTTAAATTTTGTTTTTTTTTAATATCTAGAATATATTTTGTTAAAAATAAATTTATTTTTGCATTTTTTCATTTAAAAAATAGGAAATTTTTGAGCTCTCTCACAACGGCTTGCACTTCGTTGCGGAGGAGGTGACGAGACACGAAACCGGGCCGAGCGTCGTCATGAATTGCGCCTCGTTTACGGACGGTAAGCGAAGTTGGCTCGTCGCCGGCCAGGAGAGTCACTGCCAATTGTACAACATTACATCCAGAGTCGTAACGGTGGAGAACGGAGAAGTTTTGAGAGCCGGCGGACTCGCTAGCAGGGATACCTTGAGGCAGAGACGAAAGAGCGACAATCAGGAGAGTCCCAGGGAAAAGATAGAACAAGTCAAGGATGACAATTCTAATGTGAAGAATAAAAAACTGCAGCTTATCATGAAACCGGCTGATAGCATTCAGACTGATTTTGGGTAATTTTTACTCAATCGTATTAAGAAATTGTTAAAAATTATTCTTTTGCTTTCTCGAGCAAATATTATTTTTTATAATTTGTCAGCTGATAGCATTTGGACTGATTTTGGATAATTTTTACTCAATTGTATTAAGAGATTGTTAAAAATTAT
>JAPYYW010001889.1:0-32959 GCA_030522545.1 Cremastinae sp. A BG-2022a | reverse complement strand
TGATTGGTCAGAATTTGGGATTTCCCGTCCGTTATCTATTTATAACTGTCACGCGATACCTCACCTCCCTGGATGAGCAGTTCTGATTTCCGTTGTGGTTGCTAATTTATTCCGGAGCATTTCGACGTTTTCTAACGGTCGAATTATGCGGATGTATTCAATTGTCCAAATTCGTGTCGGTGTGTTAGGTGTCTTCTCACCTACTATTTCGCTCTGTGTCGGACCTACTGTATTTTTAATTAGGTATCTCGTATTTCCTTTCTTATGATTTATGTGATTTTAGTATTTTATAAGTACGGATGTAGGAACGTAACAAAAAGTCATCTCATCTGTGAATACATTTTGTGACGTTTTCTTAAAATTTACGTCTCTTTTTTCGTGGTGTTAGACACTATCAGGTTAAAAACAATGAATAGCGTTGAAAAAGCTGATAAAAGAAGAAGCATTCGTGTCAGCGAGATTCGTGACAACTCGAGCGAAACGAATATGAGTTTATGAAGGAGGGTATAGCATTCGTTGGTAGAAAATTTAGGAATGCCGGGTGAAATTGCCTCATTTGTATCGTTGAAACGATGCGTATCTTCGCTTCTCGGAGGCGTCTCGTCTAGCACATACAAATCACGCCGGATTACTCTGCACGAGAGCAGAGTGTATATTACTGCAGCAGGTATAACACACAACTGCAGCGAGTGCTGGGCTTCAACGACGCCTCCATAATAATATAATATGTACGAAACTAATGCCGGGATTTCGCGTTTGCCCTTCATCTTCCCTGCATACTGTCGACTCGTGAGATTTCTCACTACGAAGAAACATTACTGTCCGGAAATACCATTTTCACGTCCTCGAAGCATTCGTGCTAAATTTTTCACGCGCCATTATTAAAATATACACCGATCTTTCAAGATTCATTTTATTTATGTAGCTCCTGTCGTTTCGCAGCATTATTCAACAGATTTTATTTATTAAGATAGGTTATAATAATAATAATATGATTGATACTATTTCTGGAAAATATCAGAGTAGGTCATTGATAAATTATCGAGAAATTAATCACTGAAAGTAGTTTATTTTCAGGATAAATATATTACGACGATATAAAAAAAATCTTATACTTTATACTTATACTTTCTTATACTTTCGCTCTCTTTACAAAATTGAATCTATTTGGGAGGCTATCGAAACCCCTTAAGAGAGTTTTATCGAAGAATCATTTTCTTAGGATTTGGTTGAAAATTTGCAAAAATCTTCTTTGATATAATGTTCAATTGTATATTAAATTTTAAGAGGCTTCACTACGTAGAACTCGAGATATTTATTGTTATAAATCACTATTTTCTGTAGTCTCCCCATAAGAGCACGTGTTAAATATTGCGATCTTCAACTCTAAATATCTCGACTTCTGGATGGTGGAACTTCTTGAAATTTTGCACAGCTCTTTAAAATACATTAAAAACATTTTCTTTTTTATTTGAAAAAAAACACCAATTGATTTGTCCAATTGTCATACATACGTAGCAAGTACGGATTACTTTATGGATTACCTTGAATTTTAATTACACCCTTCTTTATTAAATTTGCAATAAAAACCGCACGGTACGGAGACAAACCGAGATAATTTTTTTTTAATTCAACCGTATATCAACAGAATCACCTCAAAACTACATTTGTGTCTGTAAAAATAAATTTCGAAAAATGGCGTGTGCCATAAAAATGTATGAAAATGTAAATTTGGTGTATAAAAGACGCGAGACGGGAGAGGGTATATAATTTCGAATTTAATAAGACGAGTCGAGGCTCGCTATACGAATTCGCGAATATATATATCCGCCAAGGATGAATCCGGTTGTTGATTCGGCGATAAACAAGAGAAGCGCCGGGATTTGAGGAGGAAATTCGAGAGCGTATGGGAAACAGAGGAAGATGAGAGCCGAGATGACGGGCGGATGGCTGAAGAATAAGTCGAGGGGGGAAGGGGGCTCGTGAGAGCTTACGTTAAACGCTTATTTGCATCGAATCTATATCCGCGATCGGGCAATATTCTACGAGATTATTCGGAGTGCTCTCGCACCTCTAATACTTTGTTAAGCCGCGGCGCTATAACCCGAACACACGCTCGGTAAGGAATAAACGCGGGGCCGTACAGAGACGCGTCGCGTTCGTGCTGGCGAACGACGCGAAATTGCCATCTCGAACGCGAGTATTAAGCTTTTAGCGACGCCGCGCGTACTCTCTTCTAATTACAGACAGGCCACGCCGTGAAATCCGGATAAATTTACCGGCGGAATATCTTCCCGATCGGATAAGCGCGCATCGCCGAGAAATATTCTGAAAAATGGTCTATAACACGTAAGAGAGACGATAAAGCAAAAAAAAAAATTAAGGGCGGGGGTAAAAAAGTGGAACGAGATATGAGGAGGATGAGGTAAAAAGTACGAGAAAACGTTTCGAGTTGAAATAACGCTCGATATAGGATTTTTTTGCTGGGCAAGCTCTCTCTATCTCTCTCTCGTTCCTTTCTCTCGGCTCGCTGCATGAAACTTCCAACGTATTATAAAGTATTCCAGAAGAGATTATCAAATTAGGTACATAAGAACAAGCACACGGAGTTGAACGAGCGGAAAAGGGGAGGAGAGAGCCGGGTGGAATACAAAAATTGTGACGGAAAGAGTGTGCAGTGAGCGCTACTCTCGGAAAAGTCACGATCGTGCGCGCCCGGGGCCATATTATTCTTCTTGCTGGGGGCCGAGCTAAGGGCGCACTGAGGGACAGGCCTAAATTGGAGATCCCGGCTGCGAGGATTGCCAACAACTGTCCGCTGATCGATGAGCCAAACGTTTTGCTCTTTTCCTTCCGAACGATGAAGAAGTTGCTTCGATACGCGCCTTCTCTCTTTGTGACGTTTCTGATGCGGAAGACGGAAAAAAAGAAAAAGCGCGCAAGTAGTACGGAAAAATCGGTAACGCGTAATCGAGCTTAAATTTGGTATACTTTCAATTTTTATGGCTATAAATCTCTCTATGTACCAAATTTCAAATTGATCGACTCATACGTTTACGAGATATTTTTATTGGCGAAAATCACAATTTTCTGTATCGTCCCATAAGAGTACGTGTTAAAATAGTACGACTGCAAAACCGTGTTGAGACAGATTTTCTTAAAAATTTGCACAGGTCTTCTTTAATGTTATATGAAATATGTGTCAAATTTTACAAAAGTTCACCATCTAGAAATCGAGATATTATACATTCAAAGTCGTTGCTTTTTCGAATTTTCCATAAGAGCCCATGTTAAAAGTAGCAATTTTTTTAAATTTAATATCTAAATAACTACATGGTTGAGCCTTTTTAAATTTTGCAAATACGTTAACACAATGCTAACGAAGATCTGTGCAGTTTTTGAATAAATTCTGTCTTAAGAAATTTCAAGTGATGATTTTACATCAAGTTAAAACATATTGGACAAACTTTTCGAAATCTAGATGGTGAACCTTCTTGAAATTTAACACAGCTTTTTATTGTACTTGAAAGAAGCTTCCTGTAGTTTAAAAAAAATCCTTATATTATGATTTTTTTAATTTTCATACGTACGTAACAAGTAGAGATAGCCTTGGATGACCTTGAATTTTGAATTTGTTGTTCTTGAAACACTTTGCAACAACTTTTCTTAATGAACTTAAGCTCAAAAACCTCATGGTACAGAAATAAATTGAGATAAAAACTTTTGATTTGACTGCCATGGATGAACTACCTTAAGTATTAAGATCCTTAACTCTAAAAATCTTGACTTTCTGTGAGTCAAACTTCTTCAAATTTAGTTTTTTAAATAGATTACACGGTTATTTTTTTTATGACTTTAATGTGTACGTAGCAAGTACAAGTCATCTTGGATAACCTTGAATTTTAAGTGTATTGTTCTTGAAATAATTGGTAATAACTTTTCTCAATAAACTTAAGCTCAAAAATGACACGGTACGGAGAAAAAACAAATCTGAGTTAGCCTCAAATATACGGTATCGATTATACCGTAGAACCTTAAGGTAGTCCTATCGTTGCTATATAACTATTCAAAAATCATGAAAAAATAATTTATGCGATTAAAAAGAAGAACTATTAAAGAATATGAATTTATTTTAAAAAATGTACGTTTTTTCAACAAAATTTTTAATAATTTTCTCAAATAATTGCAAGGAAGCTTCTTTAGAGTACAATAAAGAGCTGTGCAAAATTTCATCAAGTTTTACTACATAGAAGTTAATAAGATATTAAGAGTTGAAGATCGCAATATTTAACACGTGCTCTTATGGGAGACTGCAGAAAATAGTGATTTCTGACAATAAATATCTCCAGTTCTACGTAGTGAAACCTTTTTAAATTTACAATTGCACAATATATCATAGAAGGTATTTGCAAATATTCAACAAAATCCTAAGAAAACGATTTTATGCGATAAAACTACCTTAGTATATAGATTTTTTTAACGAATGTCGTGAATTTCTGAGTGTTTTGACTCAAGGGCAACATCCTTAATCCGACGAGCTCAACTTGGAGGATTTCCGGGAAAAAGGCACTCTCTGTCTTTCGTCTCTGGCACGCATTCCTGTATCGTAACTCCTATTTTTACTCTCTCCGTTTGTGTTTTTCTTCCTCTTATCCGGGAGTTCTTCCCGGTCGGGTTTTCTCTCGCGGCCTCTCAGCCGGAGCGGAGATATCCGAAGGGTTCGCCGGGGTGAAGGTTGGCTCGCACGGAGATACTCCGGATCGCTCGGCAAAGCGAGCACGTAAGTGATGGACGAAGCGGAGAATCGCGAGAGCGCGCTCGAATGCGCTTCATCCTCACGGACGCTGGCCAATTCGCAAGGAGAGCCTTACCTCGTTTTTCCCCAGTCTTCGCCGCTCGCTTTCCATTCTCTCTCTCTCTCCTCGACCGTTTTCTTCCCTTCCCTCCGCGAGCCAGCCCCCTGCGTTCCTCCCGCCAGTTTAACCTCTCGCCGCTGCGAAAAGTTTTCGAGGACCCGCGCGCGGTCCTTTCGGGACGAGAGAGAAAAAAAGTTGGGAACGGCGAGCGGGAGAATTCTTTGATCCGGGCCTCACGTTTTCGCCGATGTTTTGCAAAGCTCCGAGCGTCCTGGCAACCGGATCGCAGGAAAAAAAAATTAATTTTCCCACACCCACGCGAGTTGCGTGGAACAAAGCGGAAAATTGGACGCGAAATGTTGGAGAGAGTGAGAGAGAGAGTCGGATGAGGAAGCAACTTTGTGATGAGAAGGAGACAAAAAAGGAAGAAGCACGCTGCGAGGGCAGGTCGCGAAAATTACACGCAGCCACGGTAGCGACACGCTCCGGTTCGCGAGGCCGTCGCGCTCTCTCTCTCTCTCTCTCTCTCTCTCTCTCTCTCTCTCCTCCCGGGAGCCTCTCTATCTATCGCGCATCTTTCCCGATTCCTTTCACGTCCCGAAACTTTTGAGTGAAATAAGTTATTGCCGCATAGAAGCACCCTCAGGCCAATGAGCTTCGAGATTGAACTTCCCGGCGAGCTCTTTTCAGCTCAATGAGTTTAGAGAAGCTTTTTTCAGCCTTCAAATTAATTCTCATTGTTGTTCTTGCCGGTAACGTGATCGGTTTTTGATTGGAAACTCATTTGTCCGAGGTGAAAAAACGTTGAAGAATGAACCTTTGATGAAATTCATCAAATTTTTCACATATAACATCGAATTTTTCGATCAAAATTATTTTTTTAGATGGATTTGACCTAGAGCTCTTTTTAAGTGAATGAGATTTATTAATATACGTACTGGTTCGTATTAGAGTCTTTAACAATATCCTGAAAAATAATTTATAATGGTATAATTCATATGCGAATTCAAGTTACAGTCACTTTTAAAAAGAATCTAATTTTATGTTAATTCACTATCAAATTGTATATCAAAGTTTATCAACTAGACTTGTTTGACCAGAATAAGATTAGCAGTCCCTGAATGTTTCAAACGATATTGCATATAAAATGAAAGACATTCATATTGAACATATTGTTTGATATTTTTTGATGTATTTGGAAAAAGAACAATATCAGTGTTTCATAAAAGTTCGAAATTATCTATGTGGAGGGTGTTCACCATTTACGACAACTGTGGAATGTTGGTTTAATGAATTCAAAGACGCTAATACACCTGTTTTTGACAAGGTAGGTCTGGATCGTTTGGCAAACGTGTAGTTCCTGAAGGAATCGCTCAAAAGTTTCAAAACTTGGATTGTACTGATTACCGAACAATAATGAGTAGTAAGAACGTGGGCATTTCACACAGAATGACAATAAAGGTTTTATATAACAAGTTAGGAATAACAAAGATGTTGACTCGATAAGTGTTGCCATTTTACATGATGAACAATCGAATATAACTGTTTACTTAAGATGGTCCGATGAATTTAGGCTATCCAAGATTTTGTGATGAAATTTAGCGTATGTTAAGATTAATATGTTACTTATCTTGTGTCCAAATTTTAATATCATTCGCTTGCTAGAAATTGAGATATTAATTCTTGAAAATAAGAAATTTTTGCTATCTCTCATGAGCCTCACGTTCAAAGTCGTGATTTTTTACCATAAATATTTCGATTTCTAGATTGTGAAGCATCTTCAAATTTGGCATACCTTCTAATATTACACCAAAGGACGTTGATACAAATTTTGAATCAATTATCTTGGAAAAAATTTCAATCTATAATCTTGCCCTAACATCGCATGCTTAATCTAAAAGTCTGAACGTGTCCATCATTTGACCACCTTAAATAAAATGTGGTATGATTTGCTATACGAATTGCTATTACTCACAAGGTACTTTTCCGATCTTTTGAAAAAAATCGTTGAAAAGGTCCACGATCTGATTCTTACTGATTACCAAACAATCGTAAGTAGTAACAGCCCTAGGCATGTCACACCGAATCAATTTAAATAGAATTTCGTATAAATTGTTATACGAATATTACTTTTAAGATACTTTTCCAACCTTCTAAAGATCCACAATTAAATAGAATTTCGTATATATTGTTATACGAATATTACTTTCAAGATACTTTTCCAACCTCCTAAAGATCCACAATCTCGATGGGCGTAACTTATTGGTCATTATAGACATCAAATAAATATGACTATGAAATAAAAATTTGGCGAGGGTGTAGTACGAATTACTACCATATTCACCCTACTCACCTAGCTTAGCTCTCTGCAATTTTTATTCAATCTCCACATGCAGAAAAATGTGGCTTGCGCGAAAAAATATTCAGCTAAGACAAGAAAGTCATAGTCGAGACTAAAGCCTATTTGAAAGGGTTTTAAGAAACGTATCTTATGTATATAGAAGAATTAAAGAAATTGCAAGAATATTGGAATAAGTGTATCACTTTAAAAGTGAACTTTAGAAGTGAAATGAAATAAACTAGCGTCTTCGTTCCTAAGGTGAGTATTTATTGATCCAGCTTCGTATATGGAATATATATGTTATCATTTTTTTGTAGATTAAGATTAACTCGAAATTTAGAACTCAATTTTTTTTTTCGTATCGCTCAACAGTCTCTTATTCGTTCTTCCGAATTCCCTTCACTCTCTTTTTAGACTCAAGGCCTTTTTTCTCGGACTCGTAAGCTCAACCTCTGTTTCTTTTTTTTTTTCAATCGATATGCTATTGTCGATTCCAGGCTGCACAGGGCAAAGTGAGTTTCAAGATTCTGTGGGAAAGTCCTCCGATACGAGAAAACGTCGAGAGGTAATCGAGTTTGGGCTTCTGCACGCTGCCTGATAAGCTCCTACGATCGATAAGTAAAACTGATGATGGCAGGATCAAAAAACCTTCTTGCTACTTCCCATCACCGTGGAAACTTTTTCCCTTTATTTTTTTCGTTTTTTTTTTTCATATCCTCTTTGGGAAATTAATTCTATCCGAGTTAAGCCGTAGACTCGTTGAATTTCGAAGGTAATTTCCAGATTTTCTCATGAACACTACTCGTTCGAATACTGTTCAACGAAAAAAAATTAGAAACTCGTCGAAAATTCGAAAATATAATTTTATATTCAGTCTCATTCCTTCTTGTAAACTGCCTTGGATGATAATTAAACTGTAGTCACATATTTCCATTTTTTAGTCACTTCAAATATTACTATTTTTTGTAAACCCCTTCGGAGAGCAAATAATTTGAAATTTGAATATGTTATGCAGTGCACACTATACTAGTGCATGATATTCTTGGAATTTCAAAAAAACGAAAAAAAAAAAATTTTTTTTACTTTATTTTTTTAATTTTTTTGAAATTCCAAGAATGTCACATCCCAGTACAGCGTACACTGCATAACATATTCAAATTTCAAATTATTTTCTTGAAAAATAAATACGAACGTGAGGTTTGTCCGAAAATTCACTCAAAATTAGGTGTTTCACATCACCTTAACAAAGAAGTTTTACTTTCTTGCATTTTTGTTTTTTTTTTTAATCTCCATCTATCTTCGCACTTTCAACCAATTGTAAAAATTGACATAGTCTTTTCTTCAAGACAGGATAGTCAAGAAAGATCTTGACTTCAAATTTCTAGTCAGTCATCAACCCATCCTCGTCGAAACGACTCATAAGCAACTTATCTGTGTCGTTGATCATATCTTTCGAATTCGGAATCAAGTCCCAACATTCAATCTTCAATTTTTTTTTCATCGCGCATGTTCCGTCTCGAGACGATTCGTTATCGTCAATAATTTCCTTTAAACTTTTAATCTTCTAATTTTGTCGTGACGCAGAGACGATTCTTTTTTTATCGCAAAACCCCAATGAAACCTAAAAAAATCGGAGTCCCGGAATTTCCTAAGTCCGGTCACGTGAAAAATTTTACCCCATAATAAAATGGCTGCCTCTTAATTATATTTATATTTACCCGCGACAACTTCAAATTTTCATTAAATCCAAAAAATATATATATTTCTATTTACTTCCCCAAAGGGCGGTTTTTCTTTAGGAACCAATCAGCGTGTCCTTTACTCCTTACAAAAAACTCGTCATTTTTTGAAAACAACTCATATATGCTGTCCGAACTTGAAACGAAAAAATCTTTCGCGACCACACCGAGAATCTGTAAGGATTCATTTGAAATATCGCGGTAAATTGGCCTAGTACCTCCCCGTAATTGTCTGGAGAGGGGATCACCGTTCGTTCGCTTTTACGAAGCGATTACAACGCTCGCTCTCTTCGCTCCGGGACGTTGACATGAGCGGTTCAATCTGGAAAAATTCAATATCATCTCGTACTGGCCAGCAAAATAAATTCAAATTCGAGGACTCGTAATCGAGGGGACGCCCCATTTTTCCATCTCCGAGTCCCGGAGTACATCTGAAGAGCCATCGTGGGAGCGAGCGGTCGAAAAAGATAAGAAATTTTTTGTGAACATAATTGTTAATACAAAAAAATATAATATTGTAAAACTCAAATACACGCTCGAAATTGTTATACTCTCACATATTTGTATCCGGGAAATATTGTTATAATTTTTAGATTATTAATAAAATAAATTACCTAAAAGAACACATCACCCGCGTTAATTCTCCGGTGCTCTACAATTATTATTATTATTATTTTCATCCATTATTTTCAATATATCTTTAAGCAAATAGTACAGTCCACTTATTTTTTTCTGTCATTAATAAAAGTGTCGTTTTTCGCTGTACCAATCCGGCCTAAATCAATTTCCCTCACACTACCAATAAAATAAACCTGAGACCTTTGAGGTAGTTCTAACACTACAGTCAAATAAAACATTTGTTTCTTTATTTATCTTTGTACCATATGATTTTTGAACTTTAGTTTATAAAGATAAGTTGTTGTAAATGCGTTCAAGAACAACATACTCAAAATTCCAGGTCATTCGAGGTGATCCGTGCTCATTATATACCTATGAAAATCATGAATAATGAAATAATGAAATTAAAAAAAAAATTGAGGAAAACTTCTTTGAAGTACCATAAAAAATCGTATAAAATTTCAACAAGCTTCACCGTCCAGAAATGAAGATAGTAGTTAGGGTTAAAAATTTCGATATTTAACACGTGCTCTTATGGGAGAGCTCTAAAAATCATGATATTTAACAACGAATATCTCGATATCCAGATAAAACCTTTTTAAATTTGATATATGTAAATCATACAAAAAATTTTGCACAAATTTCCAAAGAAATCTCATTACAATAATTTTGTGTTAGAACTACCTTAAGTAGGTTACAGGGCCGAAAAGAGGAAAGAACACCCTCTGAAATCTTGTCGGAAGCTAAACACATTGATTTAAAAAAACCAAATATTTTTGAATGCCCATTAAATTTTATTAAAAACTACAATATAAAAAAAAATGAAAAAAATTTTTTAAAAAAGTAGGGAAAAAAAAATGGTAAAAGTGTGTCAAATTGTAAGACGACCAGCGTTATATTTTTCATGTGTTTATGATGCATGGGAGCGCGTGCAAACATAAAATCGCGACGAGTTGAAAGGACGTCGGAGAGTTATACGAGATCTGGAAGGAAAAGTGTACAGCAGAAACGGGAGGGAAGCGGCGGCTCCTCGTGAAAGGTTGAACTCGAGAGCTTTTGGTGTGTACCTTTTGGAGGAGCCAAATTGAGAATGAACGGGGGGTAAAGAAGTCGGCTTTGATACAGGCCATAAGCAAAAAGAACAGGAACGAGAATACCTGATGAAAAGTCTGCTTAAAAGCTCTTTCAGAAAAGCGTCTGGGACTCCCTGCCATTGAGCTCTGCGGTCTGTTATCGTGCAAAAGTATATACAGTCAGCGCGATATCCCGGTGCGAATTATATCATCAAGAAACAAAACTTGTTACCGGCTGCCTCTCTAATTTTCTAGCGGAGAAAACTTGAAATTAACCGGAGCCAAACGCTGCTGAAATAAATTAGATAAATTTTGCATGACGGAAAGCCTGCGGGGTTGCGTCGATGAAAATAGCAGGACAGGAGAGGAAATTCATCCTAGATTCTCTCATTCAGAGCTAAGAGACTTCGTACGTTAATAAACTCTCGGTCTGCCATTATTGCGCGTCTTAACTATGGAGAGAGGGAGAGTGGCTGGCACTTAACCTTCACGGAGAGTATGCACCTCTCGGCGTACGCATTACATTCCAGCCACTTCGAACAGAGACCAAATGGGATCGATGGGAACGCGCATCGCCGAGAGTACCTGGTGCAATTCAATCTACTACGTGATAACACAACTTCAAAGGCGTGCAAAAATTTACCTCCATTAGTCACTCTCGTTTACCCTCTCGAAACAATATTTCGCCCGAAATATTTCATTCTCGTTATTCTGCTATTTCGATGCAGCGTACAAATTGGATTTCAATCTTGTTTTTTTTTCTCGATTGCACGATTTTTTTCATCCCTGTTTTTGAACCGATATCCAATGATAATTAGATTTCTTAGATTTAGATTTGACAATATTAAAAATTAAATCACACTTATATATATTTGTTTTACATTGGAAATTTTTAGCAGCTTTTTATCACACCGTGTAGCAGGCAGTGATTATTTTGTACAAAGCTTTGCATGGGTAATTTGATTCATAAGTAATAGATGTACAGTAGAAATGCATGAATTTTTATGTGAATTATTTTGTCAAAATTCCAGTGTCTAACAGCGCTTTGATCTTTACAATATTGAAAAAATCATGCATTTTTGTGTTTTATCTTTGTCACTATGCGAAAGAGAACAATGAATAATTTTGCATCGAAAACGAATTGAATTTTCTATGAGGTGTTTGTCAACGTTAAAAATTTGAAACTAGCTATAACGCAAAAATTTTTTGTTCTTTTTTTGCTATCGTGTAGACTATTTCAAAAGTTAGTGAAATTAAATATATTCATTGCTAGGAAACAAAAACTTTGTTTCACGTAACAAAAATTAGTTTGTATTCTCCTCGAGTTTTGAATTATTTCTGAATAAAATGAAGAAACATACTGTTTTTAAAGTGTATGTATATTTTTTGAAGTTTTAATTTGTTTCGCACATATGACATAAACTATTCTTCTCATCTTGACTATTCTTCTGTATGTTACTGAAATTTCATAAAAATCTGTATTTTATTGCAAAAGCGTAAGAAATAGAAATCGTCAGGTATTTTATTTTTAATTAAGATTCGCGCATGATTGATGAAAAATCACAAATTACATGTATAATGAAAAGAGCGAGGCATTTGATTAATACAAATTTTCTTCCAAAATGCACATTTTTTTAATAACATTTTCTCACTATAATTCTTCAATCTATTTTCAAAAATTGTTGATTTGTCATTACGCTATACGTTTTACTGACATTCACATTCATTTAATCGAAACGAGATTAAATATTTCAAGCAAATAACATCGATTCTGTTATCAGTTGGTTGGTATAGCTCGTTATCATACCTATAGAATGCAAACGACTACGGTGATCAATAGTGAAGAATGATTTGTTATTTTCGATAAAGTTCTAACTGAAAATTCAATATTTCAGTCAGATGAATCTATTATGTATAAAAATGGTTACTTTTAAATAATTTATTAATGCTTGTACAATTGTGAGTGACAAACATTGAAAAAATTGCACTTGCATGGTCATTATCGGACTACGAAAAATGAGTAAGATGAAAACAACTTGATTAAGGTGGTTGGTCTGTGATAACAGTCAAATACAAGAGTTGTTTTTTTGTTTATATATATATGACATTTTTCTGATGTCTAAAGTGATTTACGAGTTTAAGTTTGTTTATAAAAATTATTGCAAATTGATTAAGAAACATCGTAATTTGGATTTAAGGTTACCCAAAGTCAAAAATGAAATGTATACTTGGTATATAATTAACACATTTTTTACGATAGATTTTTCCAAAAAATTGAAAAAAGTTTTTTCTATGTTATATAAAAAAACTCTGCAAAATTTTAGGAAACTTTGTCATTTAGAATTCGAAATATTTATTGTTGAAAACTGTCATCTTAAAACGTATTCTTGTATACATTTTACAATGAGGAGTGTACAAAAAAATGTGATATTTGTCATCAAATATCTTCACTTCTGTACAGTGAAACCTTTTAAAAATTGATACAGTCGTGCATATGACGTTGAGAAAAATTTATGAAAATGGAATAAAATCTATCGATGTTTATTTTACTTACAGTTCTATTGGTACAGTCAAATCAAAAGTTTTTATCTCTATTTATTTCAATACCAAGTGGTTTTTAAGCTTAAGTTTATTAAGAAAAGTTGTTGTAAATCGATTAAAAAATAACATACTCAAAATTGAAGGTCATCCAAGATGACCTGTACTTGCTATGAATGTATGAAAATTAAAAAAATAAAAATTTTAGGATTTTTTTTAAACTAAAGGAAGCTTCTTTGAAGTACAATAAAGAACTGTGAAAAATTTCAACAAGTTCCACTACCCAGAAGTCAAAATATCAAGAGTTGAAGATCGCAATATTTAATACGTGCTCTTACGGGAGACTGCAGAAAATAGTGATTTTTTACAATAAATATCTCGAGTTCTACGTCGGTGAAACCTCTTCAAATTTAATATACAATTGCACAACATATGTATCATAAAAGGTTTTTGCAAATTTTCAACCAAATCCTAAGAAAACGATTCTTCGATAAAACTCCTTTAAGGTAGCTATCGCTGCTAACTATTCAAAAGTCATGAAAAAAAAATTTATGTGATTAAAAAAAAGAACTATTAAAAAAAAGAATTTTACAAAAAAATGTACGTTTTTTCAACAGAATTTTTAATAATTTTCTCAAATAATTGCAAGGAAGCTTTTTTAAAGTACAATAAAGAGCTGTGCACAATTTCAACAAGTTCTACTACATAGAAGTTAATAAGATATCAAGAGTTCAAAATCACAATATTTAACATGTGCTCTTTTGGGAAACTGCAGAAAATAATGATTTTTGACAATAAATATCTCGAGTTCTACGTATGAAACCTCTAAAATTTAATCTACAATTAAACACTGTATTAAATAAGGATTTTACAAACTTTTAACAAAATCCTGAGAAAACAATTTTTTGATACAACTATACCTCAACATCATTAACTTCAAAGAAATAAATCCAATTATCTCACACGCATAATAATTTTCTCGATTTTCGAAAAATAAAAAATGAAAAAAAAAATCGAAAAACGTAATTAACAAAACTTCTCCGTTCCCCAGTTAACCGCGGAGTACATAAATCCCATTTCCGGAGTATCCGTAAAAAAGCATCGCGCAACGATGAATGAAAATACTCACGAGATTCCGGAAGTGCGCTCGGTCGGACGATCCAAGGGCGGTTGAACTTCATAAATTATACTCACCTAGGAGGAACGATATCCGCGAAGGGTCGCGAAGATATATACTCCGGAGGAAAACAAGAGCGCGAAGTGTGAGAGCGAGACAGAAAGAGAGAGAGAGAGAGAGAGAGACAGAGACGAATCATCAAGAAAAAAAAACGTGAACCAGAGCGAATCCGAAGAGAGGAAGAATCAGAGGAATAAGAGCGAGACGGAAACGGAAAACGAATAAGAGTTTCGCGAAGTAACGAGGACCAAGAAATTACGTGCTCTTCAATATTCATGGCGAGAGAACTTTAAGACGCGCGAGAGCATATATATACATCGCGTTGGGGGTGGAAGGGGGGTGGGAGGGTGGACAAGACGCGAAAAAGCATATATATATATATATCGCGTTGGGGGGTTGGAGGGTGGACAAGACGCGAAAATGCATATATATATATCGTGTTGGGGGTTGAAAGGGGCTGAAGGGGGTTGAAAAGGGGGATGGAGGGTGGGCCAGACGCGAAGAAGACGAGGGTACTGAGGGCTGATGGCTACAACGGAAGTCGGGGGTGGAGGGGCGAAGGGTAGGAGGACAGATGGGCGACGTAGGCGGATGGACGGAGAAGTGACGGAGGGTGGAGGCGAGCGCGCGAGATTGCCGGACTGTCGCGGAAACACGTGTCTATTAGCATCGAGTAATGAATCCCTGGGAAGTAATTAAAGTTTTCCCTAGCAAATTTTCCGGTGCCCGTATACACGCCGAGCCGAATCCTCTTCCGCGATTTTCTCGCAGATTTTGCCGGCGAGGAGCGCCAGAGGTTTCCCCGGGCGCGCCGAGTGTCCGCGGAATTGCCCCCGACCGGCGAAGAAAAGTCGAGAAGGGACGAGGGGGGGAGGGGGATGGGGAAGAGGAGGGG
Source organism: Cremastinae sp. A BG-2022a (assembly GCA_030522545.1). Classification (NCBI taxonomy): domain Eukaryota; kingdom Metazoa; phylum Arthropoda; class Insecta; order Hymenoptera; family Ichneumonidae; species Cremastinae sp. A BG-2022a. Next base: position 17,722 of record JAPYYW010001889.1, on the reverse strand, counting down.
AAAGAGAGAGCGTCATGCCTTCCATTCCCGCATTTTTCATCCTGATTGCGCCCCCACCCCCCACCACTCAGCCCACCCGAGCTCGAGATTCGAGATATAGCGAACTTTAACCTTTCCTCCTTCATCGCGACATCCGGCCGTTCGTCTTATCCGGGAATAACACTTTGCTGTATACCGACGCGGCCGAATAAGCCGGATGGGGAAGAATGTGCACGCGCGAGAGCGTCAAGCATCGAGAAGAGGCCGCTGAAAGCGACGGGTGAGACTAAAATTTGAAATAAACGCATATATATAATACATACACTGAGAAAAAAAATGGTGCAGTATTTTATTTAAGGATTAATTCGTGTGATTAAAGTAAGGGTGACGAGTGGCTTTATTTTTTATTTTGTTTTGAATACAGCATGCAAAAAATATATAATTTTTAACATGCAAAAACATTGAAACATTCATATTATATTTATATTATATTTATATCGTATTATATAAATGTTGGATATGTTTATATGTATGTATAATAGGAAAATTGTGTCAAGGTTTAAAATTATAAATCAAATGGTTTCAGAGTTATTATCAAACTTTAAATTCGTAGAATTTTGACATTGTTTATGATGAAAAATTTAAAAAATTGATTACTGAGTATGAAAGACATGCACGGTTGAATGTATTTAACAATATCAAACGTAAAAATAGTTTTAAATGTATATTAAGCTATTAATTATTCCTCTTACAGGATGATAGGAAAAAAAATTAAAAAATTCATAGGAATAATATGAAGTTTAAATTTCATCATTAAGAATTTTTCGTATCAAGCATTATAATTTCGATTGTAAAATTGTCATCAGAATCGTTAAATATTGCATGAAAAACCCCTAAATTTTTCAAAATTTTCACCACAGTACGAAAAAACATAATGAATTTTCGTGTAATACTCTCTTTGTGCAGATAAAAAAATTATAAAAATCTGATTATTTTAAAATGAATATATTCAGGAAAAATGTATGAATTTCCCTCAAAAATCAAAGGTAAATCTCGGCAACTTTAGAGTTTGATCATTTTTGAGCCATTCGATAAAACAATTTTAAACGCAAACCATGACATTTTTCCACCTATTTAAAATAAAAATTGAAAAAAATATATTCACTTATTACACATATTAAAAAAAATATAGCTCGTCCATCTTAAGGTAGTACAGTCAAAAGTTTTTATCTTGATTCATCTTCGATACCATGTGCATGGTTTTTCAGCTTAAGTTTATGAAGAAAAGTTGTTGCAAATTGTTTCAAGAACAACGTACTCAAAACTCAAAGTCATCCAAGGTGACCTGTACTTGCTACGTAAGTATGAAAATTAAAAAAAATCATAATCTTAAGATTTTTTTTAAATTAAAGGAAGCTTCTTTGAAGTACAATAAAAAGTTGTGCAACATTTCAAGAAGTTTCACTACCCAGGAGTCAAGATATTTAGAATTGAAGATCGTAATAATACTTAACACATGTGTTCTTATGGGAAACTGCAGAAAATAGTGATTATTTTTAACAATAAATATCTCAAGTTTTACCTCTTATAAAATTTAATATAAAATTGTTTAATATAATTTGTTTAATATAAAATATAAAAGGTTTCCGAAAATTTTTAACAAAACCCAAAGAAAGCGATTTTTTGATAAAACTACCTTAAAATCCACGATTTCATTTCCAGCATTTATTATACCCAGTATTTGTACAGAAGGGAGAGAAGAGGCGTACGAGAGCGTCGTCATGAGAAACGCAGAGATATAATTGAACCCTTAAAAATTTTCACAGACGCGCCCGTTGGTTTTTCCAGTATTTTCACCCCCGCTTAATTCGCCATTGCTCCGGGGCTTGGAAAATGAAGAGAAGAGCTAGAGAGCGCGCGCGCCCGCGTTCGTCCCGACCGCGTGGAGTTTGGCTCCTCTTGGCTCTCCTCGCCGTAGCGTTATCCAGGTCGTTTCCCCGCAAAAGAAGCCTCTTTCTTTGGCAGGACAGGATGCAGAACGGGGAAGCGTAAAAAAAAGCGTGAGCTGCCGAGAGAACGAGAGAGAGAGAGAGAGAGAATCTACGAATCCGGTATTCGGCGCGAGCGCTCGAGTACCGTGGAGGCTTCGTTGCGTCCTCGCCTGATGCACGCTGGAACGAGGAGCAACCTGGAGTATACGTATATATGCGCGAAAAGGATGCAAGAAACTGAGTGGCACGAGGGCAGGAGCGCGAGGAGGGAATGAGCCGGTTAGAACGAGCGGCGACATTTAATCTCGGAGAAAGCAACTCGACTCCCTTTTATTCTTTCTCCCTCTCATTTTGTACTCTCTCTCTCTCTTATTTTGTACTCTCTTTTTCATTTTGTACTCTCTTTCTCTTGCATTTTGTACTCACTGTTTACCTCTCTCTCTCTCTTTTTCTCTCTCTCTTTCTCTCACTCGAAAACGAGACTCGGGCGACGGTTTTACTGTAATATTCCGTCGCGCCTGTCCAATGCAGTGTATATGTTTTAAACCCGACAAAGAAGACCTTTCCGTGCGCCCGGCTATACCCCCGAAAAATAGGAAACTCCGTCGCGTATACACACGGAACGACGTTTTATTCCCCGGACTTACGGGAATGCCGGGTTCAAACTTCGCCGCCGCGCGTATGCGTTCTCAACTTTTAGCTCAATCTTCGTCGTGTACTTCTCTCTCTCTCTTTCTCTCTCTCTCTCTCTCTCTCTCTCTCTCTCTCTCGTCTCTCTATATACTAGCTGTGTGTTATTTTATAAGTACCCTCGCGGATAATCTAGTTTTCCGTATACCGACGTGTACACGCGCCGGCCTCCGGATAAATGTGTAATCGCCCCTAAACGTTTACGACCGTGCTTCCTCTCGCGACACGCCCCGACTTTCGGCTACCTGAGCCGGATAAATAAAACAAGGGGGGGCGAATTATAAATAAAATTTTACAAGCCACACTCCTGAATCGCGCATTATATTTTCGGAATTAAAACTTACTTTTTTTATATTTTTTTTTTTGGGATTGCTTTATGGAGAAGGGTCAAGGATGTACGAAGAATATTTCGAAAATAAATTGGATACATTTTTGCACGTTGTTTTCAAATTTATGACAAAAATTCCTCTTTCGAAATTGTTTTACAGAATTGTTCAAAAGTTGTTAATCTCAAAAATTTATTGGAGTTGAGCGTTGTTTAAAAAAAAAGTTATATGTCTTCGCTGAATATTATTTTTTTGATATGCAATTTTTGTTAATTTTTTTATTGTATTCGTAGTATTGTATATTTTTTATATACGGGAATTTCAAAACGCTTCAATGCAAGTTTTCTTACTTAATTGTATGAACAATAAAAAGTTTTGAAACTGTTGATAAAATATGCTCAACTTGTCAATTGATAGTCAAAGACACAAAAAATTAGTAGTTTGTTGACAAATATTCCAGAGACAGAGTTTAAATGTCAAGAATTTACTATTTTCTGAGATTCAATTTGTACAAAAAACTTTCAAAACAAAAACATATTTTAAACATGCATGTTTGTTTTTGGCAATTACGAGCGGAAGTGTAATTAAAATTGTAAGCTGGATTGTGAATTTAAAAATGAAAGTTAAACCAAAGAAGAAAATTTGAAAAAAATATTTTTTTTAGGTATAATTGTGTATTTTTGTATTTATAATAATCAATTAGTCTTTGAACATACTTAAAAAATTATTTCTTTAATTAATAATATTAAATGAAATATAATTATAATTTAATTGTATTTTATTATTATTTTAATTGTATTTTACTATAATTTAATTGTATTTTATTATAATTTAATTGTATTTAATGACGGTCTACAAGGTAAGAAATATTTTTCTGGGCAATTTTGGGTCCAAGCAGTAAAGTCCAATGTGATGAAATTTTCATGAGGATTTATTGATGTTTCGTTCGAATGGATTTATCGACTCGTGATTGGGAGCACGAACTCCCTGTTCAGCGACGTGTGTCTATTTCCCCTCGTTACCTTAATAATCCCTTGAGGCGTTTTCTCCCTTATCTGTGTATCTTTCCTCCGGGAAGTACTAAACTTAATCCCGTGTTGTCGAAAACACGCCAAGCGGAGCGAACTTTCCATAGTCGAACATTTTGGTTCTCGTTTCATCGATATCACCGATCCTGAGCCAACGAACAATGAAAATTTAAGATTGCGCTTTCACACGTCGGCTAATCGATATTGTCACTCGATCGTACATGTTTTACGCTTTCGACTCTGGAAGGAAATTTGACTCGAGGAAATTATTGCCATTAAGCATTAATTGTAGCTCTAAATTAATGTTTTAAGCTAGTATTGTCAACAAAACATTTTCTCAAAACTTTGATATCATTTATAGTGCAATTAGTTTTGTGACTATTCATGTGATTTAGTTTAGTTTTAAACTTAATTTTTAATTTAATATATAATGTTAACTTATATAATTTATTGTAAAATTGTCACGCTTTGTCGAAGGATTATTCGTTCGAGAGCATGACCAAATTATTTAATCATTTGTTATGTGTATTTAATTATAACGAGTTTAATGATGTAAAAGTCAAAATATTTATTGTTTAAAATTACAATTTTATATTCCCTTCCATAAGAATTTATACAAAATATTATGATTTTAAACACAAATTATCTTCTAGATGATGAAGTTTATTAAAATTTTGCATAACTCTATTTACAACATCAAAAAAGTTTTCCTTTGACTTTCAAAAAAAAAAATCTTTAAAAATAACTAACTATTAATAAACTTAAAACACGTCATATGAAGAAATACTGGAAAAAAATCTTTTGCTTCTGTTTTAAAAGAAATCAAAATATTTGTGGAATTAATATTTGTTTTCAGTTTAACATTCGCATCGAAAATATTATTGATGACTTTATGAAATGTTTTACCACGTCCATCGTTTGTCAAAATTTCTCATAAAGGCAAAAACCGTTAAAGCGATTATCGATTTTACCAATTAGACTAAAAGTTCGAATTATTATGGGAATCTCGGGGGAAAAGCTTCCACTTCCTTTTGCTACGATAACTTCGCTCCTGCGAAAAATGTCGAGTAATTCAATTAAAGGAGAACACCGTTCACTCATTATCGATAATTATATTTCAAGTACGGGGATGGTGAAATTTCCAAACGATCCTTTCACGAGCTCTTTACAACATCCACGGAACAACGGAAGAATCATTCAGTCCGATCAAAAGCTCGTCAAACGAATAGAAAAAGGAAAAAAAGACTCGATTGAAAAGCGTCGAAAGTTTTACGACTGACCGTTCCTGCGCTGTTTGGTAACGAGACACGATCGTAGCTTCGTGACGGATTACGCCAGACATGGATTTTACAGTCTACCGATGTGATCGAACCAGCAGCTTCGCCCGTTGATAAGAAAGAATAAAAAAGGATAGAGAATAATGACAGCCTGGAATTACATTTTTGCGTCTGGTTGTCGACGACGCTTTCATCTCACCTTCGATGAAGTACGTAGTGAAAAATGTCATCCTCCCGTTTAATCGTAGCCAGCTGTCTGAAAATTTTAATAAAAATTCTCTGTCGTACGTTTTTTCCAAATTAAAGAACACTTTTGATACATATTCTTTAGACCTTGCAGTATCTAGTAAAATAGTTGGTTAGAAAAAAAAATTACAATTTTTTCCGGGGAATTCTTCATTTCTGTGAATTTTCGCCAGGGATAGTAGATACGTCCTTTATCGGTCAGACACACTCGTTTCGCTCATGTTTGCATTAATGCGGCCTGGAAGTACGTTCTTGCCTCTGATTGTCAACGACGCTTTCATCTCACCTTCGATGAAGTACGTCGTGAAAAATGTCATCCTCCCGTTTAATCGTAGCCAGCTGACGGAAAATTTTAATAAAAATTCCCTGTCGTACGTTTTTTCCAAATTAAAGATTACTTTTGATACATATCCTTTAGACCTTGCAGCTTTAATTGAAATAGTTGGTTAGAAAAAAAAATTAAAATTTTTTTCGGGGAATTCTTCATTTTTATGAATTTTTTCCAGGGCTAGTAGATACGTCCTTCATCTGTCAGACACATTCGTTTCGCTCATGTTTGCATTAATGGCGGCCTGGAAGTACGTTCTTGCCTCTGACTGTCAATCACGCTTTCATCTCACCTTCGATGAAGTGCGTCGTAAAAAATGTCATCCTCCCGTTTAATCGTAGTTAGCTGTCTGAAAATTTGTATAAAAATTTTTTGTCATATTTTTTTCATGAAGCGACAATTTTGATATTCTTTAGAGCTTGGATCTTCGATTAATGCACTTGGTTAGTACAAAAGTGCACTTTTTTCGGACATTTCTTTATTTCTGCAAATATTCGACGTAGCTAGTAGTCGAGTCTCTCGTTGGTCAGACACATTCGACGTTACAGTTTTGTATTTGATTCTCGACGACGTTTTCGTCTCAATTTCGATTATGTACATCGCGAGAAATGTTATTTTTCTGTTAACTCGTAGCCAGATATTTGAAAATTTTTATAAAAATTTTTGTATCATTTTCTTTCAAATGAAGCAACATTCAATATTTTGATATTTGTTTTCCCCTGGCGTTTTGATCAACACACTTGGTTAGGAAAAATTTATAATTAATTCGGAAAAATTTTTCCTTTTCCTTTCCTGCGACATTCCCATGAATTTTTGCAACAGCTAGTAGTTACATCCTGCGTAGGTCAGACGTACTCGACATTACATTTTTACGTTTGACTATCGATGACGTTTTCGTCTCACTTTGGATTATGTACACCGTGAAAAGTGTAATTCTCCTTGTGAATCGTAGCCAGCTGTCTAAAAATTTATATAGAAAATCTTTATCATTTATCCCTGAAAGAAACCTCACTTTTGATATTTATTTCCTCCTGCAGCATCGATTAACACGTTTGCTTAGTAAAAAGTTATAATCAGTTTCCAATAATTCTTCCTTTTTTTCTTTTCTACAACGTTCCCATGAATTTTCGCCAAAGCAAGTAGTTACGTCCCTCGTCGGTCAGACGGGCTCGACTCGCTCAAACGCACGCAATGTTGCCTCGGTCAATTCAATCTCGATTCAAGTAAGATCTCCCGTGTGATCAAACTTTCGGTATTGCAACTTTCGTCTCCCTTTCGCTCCTGCGTGTTTTCAGAAACGTATTTACAACGATTGCAAAGGTGTCGGGAGTCTGGAAGTTGAAAAAAAGCAGTAAATCAATATGGGAAAGAGATCAATGGCGCACGTGCGAACGGGTCTCGCGATTCCATTGCGGAAAAGTTTGCAGTTTGGACAGAGGGTATGGAATCGGTGCGCAGTTCACGTTGAATTTCGCTGCGAAAGAGAGAAACAGAGAGAGAGAGCGAGAAAGAAGCGAAGAGGCAGGCGAGCGCCCCCTTTAAATCAACGTAAACCAATGGTGCGAGAATTCTCGTGCAGCAACGTCCCGTACGCTTACGGAACACGTGTGGCAGATGTTCCACTTTAAATCAACTGCCTTCGAATGTGTGCACAACTATCTCGTTCTCCTTGCTTCCTAGTGACAAAACAGCTGTGCTGCTGCACTTAATTAAACTGGGACTCGTTCCTCGCACGTTTCTTCCGCACGTAATTCTTTTTATTCCCCGCAGCTCTTTCAGTTTTTGCCTCGCACATTTACTCTCCTGTGTGGTTCTACAACGATTTCTGCAAGGTGCCTGCTGAGAGACATTTCAACGAGAAATCATTTTCGTACTGGCTACATTTTTTAACTGTAGTCAAGTTCTTCCCAGTATAGTTGCTTTTTAAACATTTTTTCTAACTCTGATCGATTCAGAATCGTTTTAATAATTGCTTCTATATTAATTAAAATACACAATCTATAACAATTCTTTTGTACTCTTAAATCCTCTAAAACGATTTCCTAATGATTGAAAAAAAAATTTCGCAAAAGTTGATTATTTAAAGTTTTAATACATTATTGGGACAACTTGACACTAAATTTTCAATTTTTTATTACAGAAAATCTATCAATTCTGAAACATTTTTTTTCTCTTTAATCCTCTAAAACGGTTCTGAATCGATTAGGGTTAGAAAATTTTTTTTAAAAAGCAACTACTGGGGACAACTTGACAGAAGTCATTTTTTACTATATCAAATCTCGTCAATGATAATTTTTCAATTATTTCCCCATGGTGAATCACAAAATTACCACTTTGGACTATTTTCGTTCAGTTTATTGCGACGTGTCGTCGATTTGTGCTAGAGATAGAAGGAAAATTGACGAAATGAGTTCGTTTCCGATAGTTTGTTCAGACACCCTCGATTTTCGAGCTCTCGTACGTTTTGAAACGATCTCAAGTTTTAATGCAGTCACGTGTATGTTGGGTGTATTGCACCACACCACTCTGTCTCACCATCCTCGAAGTTGTTCGCGATACGAGCAAAAACGAGATTACGTGGGTAGCCGACTCTTATTGTTCGCGTCCTTTATTCTTTTCCCAACTGGAAAAACTTTCGGTCGTTGCTTGTCGGTAGTTTGTTGCGTAATTCGTTAAAAGTCCGAATGCGGCGTAACCAAGCTACTACCCGGAGGGAAAATAAGTTAGGCGATCAAAGACGCGAACATCCATTCGATTCCGCTCGGATGATTGATCTAATTAGTCGGAAAATGAAGTATGCGCGTCAACGGGATTTCGGAGTGCAAATTGATCCAGTTCCCGAGCGTCAACGGTGAAAATAGATTGTTAGCGTCGGTCGGGAATTGAAAGGGCTCTGAAAGATGGCCGCGCGAACGCAGGGGCTCTGATTAGACGGGGAATCGATGAAAGTGACCGGCGGGTTGGAGAGCCAGATACGGTCCACCGTATCCTCGTGTGTCTGCCGATAATGAATCCTGTACTTCGTGTAGTACGAGACCAGCGTTTAACTCCATCGCCATTAGTCGCTTTCAACGAAGCCCTCGCTTCGCATCCGTCCTCCATCTCGTACTTGTCCTCAATGTAACCCAATTGCAACCTCAACGCTTACAACGTAATACGTTACGCAACGTGACTAAATGTTACACCCGGCAAAACGAGATTGCTATTGTTTGAATATGATAACGAGGACATTGAAATTAAACGTGGCTTATTTCGAAACGAGCGAGCGACGATCATCGCGGCCCAAACTACATTTGGATTTTATCATCTCGTTCTATTTTTATGCTTTCAAAATAGGTTTGTATTCAAATTTACTTGAGGAGGTATTAGCGATACTTTTACTAGTCAAATGAAATACTATTTGGATTATTTTCAAATGAGGCGTTAGTAAATAACTTTTAAGATTGAATAAATTGTTTTTTATCAAATAGTGATTTTCATTTTTAGGTTATGATTTGACTCTGATTCACTCACGTATAAGTGTCATATCTGATATTATCATTAAATAATTCAATGAAAAGTTCGATGATCATATATTCTTTATGGTCAATAATTGAACTTTATACGCTAATGAATACGTGAAATATTTTAGATTGCTTGTTTGCTTAATGTTTGCTTAATTTTTTTTCTTTAATCTGGACAAATTTTTTTTCGACGTTTTTTCAAATCATATAACAAGTACGATTGACCTTGAACGACCTTGTCATTTGAGTATCTTTTTCTTTAATTAATTTGCAACGACTATTCTTAATCAACTTTTTTACTCGAAAACCACTTTTTATCTGAAAAAAAAACTGAGCAGCAACTTTGTGATTTATCTGTCACCCCACAAAACCTTAAGGTGGTTGTAACACGACAATAGAATAAAAAAAGTTTTTCGGTTTTTCTTACGTACAATGTGATTTGTCAGATTTTTAAGTTAATTTACAAAAGTCAACTCAATTTTCACTCAAAAGTGAACTCCATTTTGTTGAAATGACCATACATAATTCTTGTGATTATAAATATTTAAATTTGTTTATAACTGAATGTATATTTTTTATATTTTTATATTATTGAACAACTAAAAAAATATTACTGATATTCTGTTTGTAAATATTTTTACAATATGAAAATGTACATGTATAAAATTACTAATTCTAAAATTTAAGTTCTATGAATATGCTAAATTTTCTACTGAAAATGATTCCAAAATATATAGTCAATATTATAAATTTCGTGTAGATTTTTTTAGTAAGTTATGGTGTAAAATATTTTTAATTTTGCACTTTTCTATATTATTCTCCAGAACTTTAATTTTTTTAAAGATATAATTATAAAATACAAGAGTTTGCTATAGTGAATTGTACGTTTGTATTTCAGTGACTACTATGTCGTGTATTGTTTAAACTTCAAAGTACAATAATTTAACGTAATAATATCACTTTAATAAATGTTTCTTGGGTAAAAACCTTCTTATGAATCCAGAATATCGATAAGAGATAAGTTCCACCATCTAAAAATAAAGATATTTATAGTGTTAAAAATCGCAATATTTAAGACGTGTTCTTACGGAAGAGTATACAAAAAATACAATTTCGAACAATGAATTAACTTCTTCAAATTCACGTGTGAATATGATGTCAACGAAATTTGAAAAAAAAAAAAAAAAAAAATTCCTAGAAAGCTATTTTTCGATAAAATCACGTTAAAAAAAGCTTCACGAAGAAAATAGACACGAATGAGCAGAGAGTATAAATTAGTGGGCAATTTTCCGAGTTGAATGTGCATTTTGCGATATAAATCGTCTTTGTGTTTCAACAGGGAAATCAAGCTGGCGGAATCTGGATGAGAAAGAGAGAGAAAGAAGCAGCCGGGGAGTATAAAAAAGGAGAAATAAGTAGAAACGGCAATTCGAAGGAAGGCGCGGTGTAGTTCGCGATGGAGGCGATAGGAGACGAGCTACGACTGCGTACGGCTCGTGCCACGCCGAATGACGTATCGCAAAGATAGAAGAGATCCCGGGAGGGCCATAAATCGAGGATGGCACAGCCTTGACTCGGCGCTTCGGTGTTCGTTCAACAATTACCGTCCTGGGATTCGAAAAAGGTGCACCTTTTACTCCGTGCGTTCCCCACCTCGATTTTCCACTTTCCCCCCTACGTGAATTCACTCCTTCGCCGACAATTCTGTTTCGCGCACCTCCCTTTAAATCCGCCCGGACGCCTCCTCTTTCCTCACTTTACGTATACCGACGGTCCTTTTATCATCAGCGGGACATCGGACGCGCATCTTGCCTCTCTCTTCCTATCTCTTATTGTCCTCTCCGCGTTTTGTCCTCGATGACACCCTATTCGAAAAATTCATGATCTTGTTTACAAGAAAATCCTCGACGGGCGCGTCCGAGCCGAGTTTAAGCGAGCGACGCGCACTTTTATGGAGACGTTGATTAAGCCCGCGTGATTTATGACGAAAATTTCGCTCGTTCCCGGAGCATCGTCACGGAAATATTTCAGAAACCAACTCTCTCTCTCTCTTTCCCATTTACGTTTACCCGTTGTTTTTCCAAGATATTTTAAAAGGCTCTTTTACTTTTATTCTCGGACGCTGGGTTTTGTTCCATGAACGAGATTGTTGGAACGGGCGAGGATAAATTGTGATGAATTCGTCAAGAAACATCGCTCCGTTTGGCAAAACTGACAACGAGAAAGTTGTAAATCCCGTTTGGAGAGAAGTCTAAATCAATCTTGAGAAAACAAGGTTGCGTCTCTGCTGTGTCTACGTTTCCTCGCAGCTTCAGCATCCTCGAGTCAGCCAGTCCCTGACAATTCTGTTTAAACTTTGATCGAAATCACTCAGGCAGTTGGTACACCCGACTCGTAAGTTACTTATAATTGGTTTCCAAGGAGCATCCACGCAATTCTGATATCCGCTTCTCCGGAGATTCGAAGCTGCTCTTTTTTTCTGTCTAATATACCCGCCGGCCAACATAACGATTTTCCCTCGCGAAACCTCTGGTTATCGGAAAAATATATCGGTGCTGCATTAATCAAGGATCGGGCGAGGGCGAATAAATTCACCAAATGAGAAAGAGGGCGGGAGGGTTTCCTTCCATGACAAAACAAATTAGCAGCCGGCCAACGGGATGAAGGATGAGGGAAAATTCGAGTTTTCCCGTGTGTACGGTCTTGCGGAGTTGTTTGGTTAAACGATTTCTTTCCGTTCCTTTTATTTCTCGGTTTCTGCTCATCTCTCTCTCTCTCTCTCTTTTGCTTTTTCGCCCTTTATCTCGCTCTCGCTCCACTTCCGAACTATTTCCCTTGCTCTCTATTCGTCTGCAAAAGCCCTCGAGATATCTAAGCTCGCGCGCAGCCAAAGCGATTTCAATTTCATAGAAACGGCAGGAGTTATACTCTTGGCTAGCTTCGAGAGCTGCGGCTAAATAATATGCCCTGTGAGGCAACACACGGGCAAGTTTACATCCTTCTCTTGTAACTGCGCTCACGTGTACCAAAAGGGTTTTTGCTGAATTATACACCGATCGAACCCTTTTTCCTACTGTATATTTCTCGGTACCGCAAACATTATTCTTCCTTCTTCGCCTCTCTGCCATACTTTTCACAAAATGAATTTTCAACCTGACTACGTACAATTTTCTATAGCTCTTGAAGCTCTTGGCGAGGTTGTGATTCTGTACTATCTATTTATCCTACGTATTTACATGGGACATTGTTAGAGATATTTTTCTGAAGGATTTTGAGTTTGTACTATCTAAAGAGATGGAACTTTATGATTTCATAACTTTTCTCATTTTACAACATTTTCTAGCGACTAATACATTGTGATTCTGTACTAGTATATCCAATGTTTATTCTACTATAATATTCCTACGTTACAAATTGTTTCAAGAACAACATACTAAAAAGTCAAGATTATCGAAGCTAACCTGTATTTGTTACGTATGTATGAAAATTTTAAAAATCATAAACTTAAGATTTTTTTAAATAAAATAAGCTTCTTTGAAGTACAATAAAGAGCTGTGCAAAAGTTCAGGATGTTTCACTACCTTGGAGTCAATATTTAGAGTTGAAGATTGCAATATTTAATGCTCTTATGGGAGACTGCAGAAAATAGTGATTTTTGACAATAAATATCTCGAGTTCTACTTCGTGAAACCTTTTAAAATTTAATATGCAATTGCACATTGTATCAAGGAAGGTTTTTACACATTTTTAACAAAATTGTAAGAACACGATTTTTTGATAGAACTACCTTAAGATTGGTGCAACGTTTTTAGAACATCGAGCTTTTTAAAAGCTTTGAAAAAAGCACAACCACCATAAATAATTTATATCAATAGAGGAAATACCGACAAGTGCACTTACATAAAATATTGCTCTTTTCATTAATTTATATTGAAAATCGATCCATAACACCAATATACTTTCCAACACAAAAACTTTCAATACAAAATGAAAAAATGATTTCATGTTTTTATAAGAGAATCTCTTAAACTTTCTGAAAAATTTTAAATAAAGTATATTAAGTGCATTATATTTTATTATAAAAATGTCTTATATGTATTCAATGTAAACATTTTTACGTAAATACCAAAATCCTCTTACAACTTTACACCAATTTCAATAGAGCTTGTGGAAATGTCTGTCAAACAGAGATTGAGAACAAATTTGCAACTTCCATTCGATCAATTGAAGCGAAAGGGATGAAAACGTGGTCAAGAGTCACGGAGAGTGAGGAGACCGATGCGTACGAGTCAACGAATAGTTCCTCTAGTGGCTGACTCGAGATTCGATAAATTAAGGTCAAGAGGTAATAGCGAGTGCATCTCTCGGCAACGTCGAAGTTAATTCCGCGATATTCTAGATCGTTTCTCTGTGATTACTACTACATTACTACAACAGTCAAAAGCATCCTTCGTTTCTTATCACGTGTACTATACCTCCAACTCGAGTTTGAAATCCAGGAGTTTCCGGTTCGTCGATTAGTTCTTAATTGATCTTCATCGTACCTTTGTAACGTTCAGAAAGAACATGATTTTTAATTAGTTACCTTCAGTGGAAAATGAATGTAAAACGTTTTCAGCAAACAATAAATGTTTGTGAGATTATTCTCGCTTCGATAAACTTTTTGTTCAGGTTCAAATGCAGAGGTTCAAATGCAGAGGACCAAAAAGTATTGTATCAAAAACAGCGTGAGATGTAAAAGAGCTATAGAATATATTTACTGATCTATTTAGTTGTTTTATAGATTGCGAGTTATCATTTTTTAATTACAAAATTCTGGTATTCAAGAAATAGTTGTAAAATTTGTTAAATTATGAAAATGTTGCAAATTGTTACCAATAATCTAATTATTATGAAAATTTCTTAACATTTTACAATCTCACTGCACTATGAGTACTAATTATTTTTAATGCGGTTAAATCGATGTTTTTTTTTAATTTCTTTACATTTTCCTGGTTAGTAAAACTCCAGAATATAACATGAGTACAATGATGCAGTTCTATATGAATATTATCTACTTGATTATACTACAATTTTTAACTGAACGATCTGTTTTAATTATTTTTTCTTTTCATTTAAAATGATTGATTTTAATTCATCCCTTGCATTTTTAATCAAAAGAGATAAAGGAAGTGAAAAATGCATCGACAGAATTTTATGAAAATCAATTACTGATTAAGATAGTTCTCTTCGTAGTGTCAACAAAAATTCTAGGTTTTTCTGACGTTCAAAGTGATTTATGAGATTGAGTTCATTAAGAAAATTTGTTGCAAAATGACTAAAAAAACATACTCGAAATTGAAGGTCATCTAAGGGAACATATACTTGCAACATGGTTTGAAAAATTTTATGTGAAATTTTTTTCTTAAATTATACAAAGTTTTTGTTATATGAAAATCTGTACTAAATTTCATGAAGTTTTACAATTTTAGAAGTTAAAATATTGAACGTCGTAACATTTAACACGTGCTATTATATGGAAGAGCATCCAAAATTGTGATAGTTAATACTAAATATCTTAACTTCTACGTTGTAAAACCTCTTAAAATTTGATTTACATATTCAGATCTCATGTAAGAAGATTTGTGCAAATTTTTAAGAATATTTGTCGAAATTCATATTTTATTCGTAAAATCTAAATAAAAGCATTTTTTGGGTGCCATAAAAGGGCATTACAACTATAAATGCGTAGGGTCACTAAAGCTCTCGGGTCGTGTATGTACTTGCCACGAGTCTTTAACCCGACTCTTGATAAGAGAACAGGTGTCGAGGCGGTTGTTAAACCAACGAGGGGCGAGAGCTATGAAAATGAGGAGAAAATTTAATAGGTTGACAGCGAAGTGCGCAAAGAAGGTTCCAAGTCAAACGAGCAAGGATTTGGCGCTTTTCGAAGCTTATTTTCGCATCCCGAATTATATCTCCATTAACGAAATAATACTCGAAAACCTCAATTATCACCTCTTTTTCAAACAAAAGACGCGAAGTTGGAAAATTGATGGGAAAAATTCAGTCACGTGCGACGAAGGCTTTGACGAACCGCCCGGGGCTAAAAATTCAAATTTCCGGTTGGAGACGCAAAAAGGATCGAGTACAATCTTCGCTTATGTGTGTTTTTTTTTGTATTTCGAGGCGCGCGTTTCGAAAACAGCGAGAATACGAGCCTTTCGGCTTCTTCGTTTTTCCTCGCTCGAATGCCTGAGAAATATAATGGAATTAAACTACAACGCCCGGAGGGGCATACAGGGAGGCGGGGGTGGCGGCGTCTAGGAGAAGCGAGCGAGATTTTAGGCAAGAAACAAATGGAGTCGCTCAACCGTTCCAACAGCAGAAGCGTCGCTGGGCGCGCTTTCCTCTCGCTTCGTTACAACTTGCTCTTATCGTGCATCCCTCTGCAAACCTCAAACTCCTATCTTTTCCGGGACCGCAAGACTGCGCGCGCGAAACTCCATCCCCGATCTCGACTTCATTCTTCCCGGAGCTCGCACTTTCTCGGACGCCCAGTCGGTGAGAAATTAATTGCCGCTATCCTGTGTAAACCAAGCGCAAGCTCGTTCCGAAGTCTCCTCGCCCCCTTGCCCCTCCCCCCTCCCTCTACTTCCCTCTCGTCCTTTCCCTGGTTGAGAATTAGCGACGCGAGAACTTCGCCAATGACAACTTGTTTGGATGCTCAACATATTTTTAAAGACTTTTCTTATTAGGTTCTTCTTCGCAGCAATAAGCTCTATGATAAATTAAACTGATCTCGAAGAAAGTTGCAAATCTTGACAGTTGGACCAATAATGCTTGAGGTGATGTGAAACACCCAATATTGAGTGAATTTTCTAACAAATGCCAACTTTGTATTTTTCAAGTACATGAATTTAAAGGATTTTATTCGTTCAAACAGTGTCTAATTATTTTAAGTATGAATTAATTTAAAACATTATTCTTCTGAATAGGATTAATAAACATTTAGGTTTTTATTTCTTCAATTTAGGTCTCTTTATGATATTCATTTTCAAATAGTTGTATTGACTACTGAACTTACAACCTCCTTAAGTCAATTTTGGTATATGAGAGTGGCTATTAAATGCTGTTACAGCTTACCATCAATTTATACCTTACAGGAAAAAGTTCTCTCTGAGCCAAAAATTTGCATCTATTAATACTTCTTCGAAGTTTGAATACAGGAAAACATTTACGTATGGTATAAGGAATATAAGACCACAATTAGTGAAATGACAAAAAAGTGTACGCATAAGTTATACACATAAAAATAGCCAATTGCCATTTCAAATATTTGATGGTGAAAATACCTGTACCCAAGAAAGAATCACTGATACTGACAACCGCGCCAATACTTGGTCCAATGATGATATTTCAAACTTGTTACTCAATTCTGACCCAGCTTAAAGCCAATTTATACCTTGCAGCGAAAAGTTTCTTCTGAACCAAATATTGGCACCCAATGTTTAGCCAATCGAATTTCTCGATCCATAGCCGATACCGCGCAAATGTTTGAAGACTGTTCAAATTGAACGGTTATCAATAAAATTCAGAATTTAATAACTTGGTTTGAAAAAATGTAGATGTTGAAAAATTTCAATGATGTGTAAATAATTCGATTCAAATATTTGGCATTATTAAACAGAACATTTACGAGTTTGTGGTGGCTCACTGGATAATATTTGAGATTATTAGGCGATGTATAGGTGTTGGGTATATAGATTCAAATTCCGTGATAGATAAAAAGTTCTTTCAACAAGATTCATGATCGTGTATGTTCGAAACAACTAAAAATCAGTTTTTAATCACATCCTGAAAAAAGTTCTTAAATAAATATTGCATTTTAAAAATCAATAAACACATATCAATTGAGTGTGTCAAACTGACGTAGTCTTTCAAAAACCAGGTCATATTCAGTGTTTACATACGAGCTAATATGAGCAACCAATACTAGGCCAAGGTTCTAAAAATCCACAGAGTTCGCCTAGCCTTATTATTGAGATCTCTATTCATTTATCGCCCAATGCTGGTAGCCAACTATTGGCTAATAATCAACACCCGTTGGTGCAGTTTTGAGTCTGTGATAATTCATTTGTATCATCTTAAGGTGATATGGTCATGGCAGTAAAACGACAAATTTTCGACTCAGTTTTTCTCATGTACAAAGTCGTTTGCGAGTGAAAGTTCATTAACAAAAGTTGTTGCAAATTGGCTAAGGAACAACATACTCAAAATACAAGGTCATCCAAGGTGACGTGTGCTTGCTATGTAATTAACAAAATTAAAAAAAAAATACTCACTTAAGAAAAAAACTAAACAAAGCTTCTTCG